>DWAA01000078.1:0-18859 GCA_018237865.1 Styx infernalis | reverse complement strand
GCAAAAACATGATTGGCGCGTTCTATCAGCCCGCTTCGGTGGTGGTAGATCTTGATTGTCTTTCGACTTTGCCTGCGCGGGAGCTGGCTTCGGGCCTGGCGGAAGTCATCAAATACGGCATCATTCTCGACGGCGAGTTTTTTGACTGGCTGGAAGAGAATATCGACGCGTTGCTCAAGCTGGACGGCCAGGCAATGGCGTACTGTATTCGCCGTTGTTGTGAGCTGAAAGCCGAAGTTGTTGCTGCAGACGAGCGGGAAAGCGGCTTACGTGCTTTACTGAATTTGGGTCATACGTTTGGCCATGCCATTGAAGCCGAAATGGGCTATGGCAACTGGCTGCACGGCGAAGCCGTGGCGGCCGGGATGGTGATGGCGGCGCGTACCGCTCAGCGCCTGGGTCAATTCAGTGAGGCAGAGGTTCAGCGCGCGATCGCGCTGCTGACAAGAGCCGGTTTACCGGTTAACGGACCGCAGGAAATGTCACCTGACGCGTATATGCCCCACATGATGCGTGACAAAAAAGTATTAGCCGGCGAGCTGCGTTTGATTCTGCCGCTGGCGATAGGGAAGAGTGAAGTGCGCGGTGGAGTACCGCACGATGTCGTTCTATCAGCCATTGCTGATTGCCAGCAGGCTTAACAACTAGAATTTTTATAGTATTTAACTTCGGGCGTGATGCGGACATGGGCATACGCCTTTGAGTGGGGTGTTAAATGGATGATTTTAAACCAGAAGACGAGCTGAAACCCGATCCAAGCGATCGTCGTCCTGGGCGTTCCCGTAAACCTGACGAGTTCGATAAAGAACCGCAGATCAACGTTGATGACGTCGATCTTGATGCTGACGAACGCCGTCCTTCTCGTTCACGCCGCGAGCGTGAAGAAGAAGTAGAGGAAGAGTACGAAGGTGATGATGGCCTGGCCGCAGAACCTCGTCCGGCGCGTGGACGTAAAAAGGCAGCAAAACAGAAAGCGCCTGTTTCTCGTCAACACATCATGATGGGCGTCGGGATTCTGGTACTGTTGCTGCTTATCATCGGCATCGGTTCAGCCCTGAAAGCACCGTCATCCACCCCAGATACAGCCGAACAAAAACCGGGCGCAGAGAAGAATATCGATCTCTCCGGCTCGAACGATACGGCTCCAGCCGATCAGGCAAACGGCGCTCAGCCGCAGCCAGGAAATGCCCCAGCGTCTGGTCAGCAGAGCCCGCAGGATGTTTCTCTGCCGCCTATCTCCTCTACGCCAACTCAGGCTCAGACTCAGCCGCAGCCTGAAGGGCAGCAGCGCGTTGAGGTTCCTGGAAACCTGAATAACGCACTGACCCAGCCACAGCAGCAGGGCCAGATTGACAACGTGGTGAGCAACTCCACGCTGCCAACTGAGCCGGCTACCGTAGCGCCAATCGCTGGCAGCAAAGCCGAGCCGCGCAAGCTGGCCGGTACTCAGGAACCAACCCGCACCGTGGAATCTCGCCCTGAGCGTAAGAAAGCGGTAATTGAGCCTGTGCGCAAAGCGGAGCCAAAACCGCAGGTGAAAGCTGAAAGTAAGCCGGTTGCAACGGCAAAACACAGCGAACCCGCTCCGGTGGTTTCCGCTCCGGTGAAAGCGCCATCAACCAGCGTTGCAACGTCTACTCCGGCGCCAAAGGCCACGGCATCCGCTGCGCCTAAAGCAGAGCCGCAGGCGACCGCAAGCGCTAGCACGGGCGGTACCGTTAGCGGTGATGCAAGCGCCATTAAAAGCGCACCAGGTAGCCACTACACCCTGCAGCTAAGCTCTTCTTCAAACTCGGCAAACCTGAATGCGTGGGCGAAAAAAGAGAACCTGCAGCACTATATGGTTTACCAGACCCAGCGTAACGGCCAGCCATGGTATGTGCTGGTGACCGGTGTTTATGCGACGAAAGATGACGCAAAACGCGCGGTTTCAAGCCTGCCGGCAGACGTTCAGGCGAAGAACCCGTGGGCTAAACCTATTCATCAGGTGCAGTCTGACCTCAAGTGAAAATAAGCGCAGTCGCTGTCGGAGCCTTTCCACAGCTGGATAAGGTGTAAATAGTAAGACAGCATGAAAAAAAATCGCGCTTTTCTGAAATGGGCGGGGGGAAAGTTCCCCCTGCTGGACGACATAAAAAAGCATCTGCCGGAAGGCGACTGTCTGATTGAGCCCTTCGTTGGCGCAGGGTCGGTATTCCTTAATACCGACTATCAGCGCTATATCCTCGCGGACATCAACAGCGATCTGATTAACCTCTACGATATCGTTAAAAACCGCGTAGACGAGTACGTGCGGGAGTCTCGCCTGCTCTTCACTAAAGAGAAAAACGAAGAGGCGACCTATTACGCTTTCCGCGTCGAGTTTAACCAATGCACCGATAAATTCCGGCGTGCTGTACTGTTTTTGTACCTGAACCGCCATTGTTACAACGGCCTGTGCCGTTATAATCTTCGCGGTGAATTTAACGTTCCGTTTGGTCGCTACAGCAAGCCTTACTTCCCGGAAGAAGAGCTGTACAACTTTGCCGAACGGGCCAAAAATGCCACTTTTGTCTGCCAGTCATATGACGTTAGCATGGTAAACGTTGCCGCAGGTTCCGTTGTGTATTGCGATCCGCCTTATGCACCGCTTTCCGCCACCGCCAACTTTACCGCTTATCACACGGACAGTTTCAGCATGGTGCAACAGCGGCATCTGGCTGAGCTGGCTGAAAGGCTGCGCGAGCAGAGCATTCCGGTGCTGATTTCTAATCATGATACCGAGCTGACTCGCCAGTGGTACCAGAACGCCACCGATTTTCACAAGCTGCAGGTTCGCCGCAGTATTAGCCGAAACGGTGGTAAACGTAACAAGGTGGACGAACTTCTGGCGCTTTATAAAGTGAAGGTTGCCTGAGCCGTTTCGCCCGCCGCCGAAAGATGAATGACTCCTGGAGAAGCGGATGAAACAGTATTTGATTGCCCCCTCAATCCTCTCTGCCGACTTCGCCCGACTGGGCGAGGATACGGCTAAAGCGCTGGCCGCAGGTGGTGACGTCGTCCATTTTGACGTCATGGATAACCACTATGTCCCTAACCTGACGATGGGGCCAATGGTGCTGAAGGCACTGCGCGATTACGGTATCACGGCGCCTATCGACGTCCATCTGATGGTGAAGCCGGTTGACCGTATCATTCCTGACTTCGCCGCAGCGGGCGCCAGCATCATTACTTTCCACCCGGAAGCTTCTGAACATGTCGATCGTTCCCTGCAGCTTATCAAAGAGCACGGCTGTAAAGCCGGCCTGGTGCTGAACCCGGCGACCTCACTCTCCTGGCTGGATCACGTTATGGATAAGCTCGATGTGATTCTGTTGATGTCCGTCAACCCAGGATTTGGCGGCCAGTCGTTTATTCCCCATACGCTGGAAAAGCTGCGCCAGGTTCGTGAACGCATTGATGCATCCGGCTATGATATCCGCCTGGAAGTGGACGGTGGCGTTAAGGCCGACAATATTGCGGAAATCGCCGCCGCGGGGGCTGATATGTTCGTCGCGGGTTCCGCTATTTTCGGCCAGCCTGATTATAAAGCGGTGGTTGAGCGCATGCGTTCTGAATTGGCTAAGGTAAGTCATGGATAAGTTTCAAAAAATTCGAGGTGTTGCCTTCGATCTCGACGGCACACTCATCGACACGGCGCTTGGCCTGAGCCAGGCTGTCGATCTCGCCCTGTATGCGCTTGAGCTGCCTGTGGCGGGTGAAGATCGCGTTGTGATTTGGATTGGTAACGGCGCGGATATTATGATGCAGCGGGCGCTCAAATGGGCGCTGAAAGATAAAGAGCCAGACCTGGCGCAGCTGAACATCGCGCGCAAACTGTTCGACCGCTACTATGCGGAAACGGTTGAAGAAGGGAGCTTCCTTTTCCCGGGCGTTGCTGCAACGCTTGCGGCTCTGAAAGAGAAGGGCCTGCCGCTCGCCGTCGTTACCAACAAGCCGACGCCGTTTGTTACGCCGCTGCTGGAAGATTTGGGCATTGCTCAGTACTTCCAGACCATTATTGGCGGTGACGATGTGAAAGAGAAAAAGCCGCATCCGGAAGCCCTTTATAAAGTCATGGAAAATCTGGGGCTGGCTGCGGACGAGCTGCTTTTTGTCGGCGACTCTCGCAATGATATTCAGGCCGCACAGGCGGCGGGCTGCCCAAGCGTCGGCCTGACCTGGGGCTATAACTATGGCGAAGCGATCGGGCTGAGTAACCCGGACGTTGTGTTCGATCGTTTCGAAGACTTATTGCCCGCTTTCGGGCTACCACCTTTAGCAAATCAGGAAGCAGAAAATGAGTAAGCCCATCGTATTTAGCGGCGCGCAGCCGTCAGGCGAATTAACCATCGGTAACTACATGGGTGCGCTGCGTCAGTGGGTAAACATGCAGGATGATTACCACTGCATTTACTGCATCGTTGACCAGCATGCGATTACCGTTCGTCAGGATCCGGTGGCTCTGCGTAAAGCGACGCTGGATACCCTGGCGCTGTACCTGGCCTGCGGCATTGACCCGAAGAAGAGCACCATTTTCGTTCAGTCCCACGTGCCTGAGCACGCGCAGCTAAGCTGGGTGCTGAACTGCTACACCTATTTCGGCGAGCTGAGCCGTATGACTCAGTTCAAGGACAAGTCCGCCCGCTACGAAGAAAACATCAACGCCGGTCTGTTCGACTATCCGGTGCTGATGGCGGCAGACATTCTGCTGTACCAGACCAATCAGGTACCGGTGGGTGAAGACCAGAAGCAGCACCTGGAGCTGAGCCGCGACATTGCAGGCCGCTTTAACGCGCTGTACGGCGACATTTTCAAAGTGCCTGAGCCGTTTATTCCTAAGTCCGGCGCCCGCGTGATGTCCCTGCTGGAGCCGACCAAGAAGATGTCCAAGTCTGACGATAACCGCAATAACGTTATCGGCCTGCTGGAAGACCCGAAATCCGTGGTGAAGAAAATCAAACGCGCGGTGACCGACTCCGAAGAGCCGCCTGTCGTGCGCTACGATGTGAAAGAGAAGGCCGGGGTGTCTAACCTGCTGGACATACTTTCCGGCGTGACCGGCAAAGCGATTCCTGAGCTTGAAGCCAGCTTTGAAGGCAAGATGTATGGCCACCTGAAGGGTGAAGTGGCGGAAGCCGTGTCCGGCATGCTGACCGAGCTGCAGGAGCGCTATCACCGCTACCGCAACGACGAGGCTTTCCTGCAGCAGGTGATGAAAGAGGGCTCAGAAAAAGCGCGTGCTCGTGCCGGTGAGACGCTGAAAAAAGTGTACGAAGCGATTGGCTTCGTTGCTCACCCATAATCTTTCCCTATGAATAACCCGTCGCCTGGCGGGTTATTTCTTTTTGTGACTCCATTCTCTTTTTGTCATTTTTCCCTTTGCGATCTATATTCAATTTTATGAAGATATATTCATTCAATAAATTGAAGATAACAAATGAGCCGCAGCTTTATTAAAAAAGAGGGCGTAGCCCAGTCCAGTCTGGCCCGTTATTTACTGGGTGAGAAATGTGGCAACAGATTGAAAACCATCGATGAATTAGCCGGTGAGTGTGGTTTTTCCGTTGGCCTCACGCAGGCGGCTCTGAAGACGCTGGAGAAGGCCGGTGCCGTGAGCGTTGAGCGCCGGGGCCGAAACGGCAGCTACCTGTTGAGCATGGATAACAAAGCCCTATTGGCGTTCGCGGATATCGGCAATGTAGTGTGTGCTATGCCGCTGCCGTATACCCGACTTTATGAAGGGCTTGCCAGCGGCTTAAAGGCGCAGTTTGACGGTATTCCGTTTTACTACGCCCACATGCGGGGGTCTGATGCTCGCGTGGAGTGCCTGCTTAACGGGGTTTATGACCTTGCCGTGGTGTCCAGACTGGCGGCAGACAGCTACCTTAGCAATCCGGACATTTTTATCGCCCTGGCGCTGGGGCCGCACACCTACGTGGGTGAACATAGGCTGATTTGCCGCGCGGGGCAGCAGGAGAGCATTCGCCGCATCGGCATTGACCCGCGCTCCGCGGATCAGCGCATCATGACGGATGTTTACTTCGCCGGGCAGGATGTGGAATTACTCGACGTTTCGTACCACGAGTGCCTGCATCGAATCGCTAAAGGCAGCGTGGATGCGGTGATTTGGAACGTCAGCAACGAGGCTGACCTGACGGCGCAGGGGCTGACGGCGCTGCCGTTAAGCGGCGATAAATGTTTCCTGGCGGCGTCGGAAGCGGTGGTGCTGACGCGGAGCGAAGATATCCCTATCCAGCAGCTGCTGAGAACGGTGGTGGATAAGAATGAACTGCTGGCTCATCAGCAAAGCGTGCTGAGCGGCGAGCTGGAACCCAGCTATTGACAGAGGTAATCAGTATGGAAGACCGGCTCAACCTGCTGTGTGATGCAGGCGTTATCGACCGGGATATTTGCGATGGCATGAAGGTGGTTGTGACGCAGCTGGAAACCCACTGGGCTATCCCGCTGCAGAACGACCAGGGCGCGATGGCGATTACCCACATGGCTAACGCGCTGATGCGCAGCCGTCGGGGTGAGGAAGTTGGCCCGCTGGATGACGAACTGCTGGCGGAGATTAAAACCGACAGCGTGTTCGGCGAAGTAGAGCAGGCGCATTATTCGCTGCTGGCTCCGTTCAAGGTCAAGCTGCATCCGAACGAAGAAGGTTACCTGCTCGCTAACCTGTTTAGCCTGTGGCTGATTCACAAGAGCTAGCAGGTTTATTCACGGCGGTTTTTCTTAGCTTAAATATTCAAAAAAATGATTATTTAGGCTGATTTATCTATCAGGTCGCGAGGCAAGGCATGTTTATTGAGGCACTCAAGGCACAGAACCCGGCGTTGATTGAGGCGGCCAGAACCCTCTGGCGGCAGGGGGCTGTGCTACCCGACACCTGGATCATCGACGTCGATCAGGTACTGGAAAACGGCCGTAAGCTGCTCGTTGCCGCACAGAAGCACGGCATCACGCTCTACTTTATGACCAAGCAGCTGGGGCGCAATCCGTGGCTTGCCAGCAAACTGGTCGAGCTGGGTTTTAAAGGGGCAGTAGCCGTTGATTTTAAAGAAGCGAGAACGCTGCGAGATGCACATGTTCCCGTTTCGCATGTCGGCCATCTGGTACAGGTTCCAGTCGCGCAGGTTGAAGAGAGCGTGAACGGGGCGACGGAAATTATCACGCTGTTCTCGCTGGAGAAAGCTCGTGAAATCTCGGACGCCGCGGTGGCCTGTGGTCGTGTTCAGGCCGTCATGCTGAAAGTGTTCGCCGAGTATGACCGCCTTTATCCGGGGCAGGAAGCCGGTTTCCCGCTTAACGAACTGGATGACGTCGTGCGCGAGATCCGTTCTATGGCGGGGATTCGACTGACCGGCCTGACGCATTTTCCCTGCCTGCTCTGGAATGAAGAGCAGCAGCAAACGCAGCCGACCCGCAACCTGATGACGCTGCTGAAAGCACGTGACCTGCTGCATGACCAGGGGATTGATGTTGAGCAAATTAATGCGCCGTCGGCCTCCAGCTGCAGCACGTTACCCATTCTTGCCGAACACGGCGTGACCCACGCGGAACCCGGCCATGCGCTGACCGGGACTATTCCGGCAAACCAGCACGGCGATCAGCCGGAGGCTATTGCCATGCTCTATCTGACGGAGGTCTCCCATCAGTTTCAGGGCAAAAGCTACTGCTTCGGCGGAGGATACTATCGTCGCGGCCATGCGCAACATGCGCTGGTGCTTAACGCTAGCGGGCAACAAGCGGCTGCGCGACTGCTGCCGCCAGACAACGCCAGCATTGATTATCACCTGGCGCTTGAGGGCTCGCATCCCGTCGGCAGCCCGGTGGTGATGTGCTTTCGCACGCAGATTTTTGTGACCCGCAGCGATGTGGCGCTGGTGTCCGGCATTCAAAGCGGAAACCCGGTACTCGAAGCGCTGTACGACAGCCTGGGTCATCCTATTTCGGAAGGTCGGCATGAGTAAGTTTTTGGTGCTGGTGATAGACAGCTTTGGCGTGGGGGCGATGGACGATGTGCCGGAGGTCAGGCCGCAGGACGTCGGGGCGAATACCTGCGGGCATATCTTGCAGCATTTTTCTGAGCTGCGTTTGCCCACGCTTGAAAAACTGGGGCTGATAAACGCGCTGGGCTTTGCCGCCAACGTGATGCGGGCGAATGCCGATGCGGTCTATGGAACCGCCGGCCTGCAGCATGAAGGCGGTGACACCTTTATGGGGCACCAGGAAATTTTAGGTACCCGGCCACAAACTCCGTTACGCATGCCGTTTTCTGAGGTTATCGACGAGGTTGAGCGAGCGTTAGCGAGCGCGGGCTGGCAGGTTGAACGCAAGGGCGGCGAGCTGCAATTCCTGTGGGTGAATCAGGCCGTGGCCGTTGGCGATAATCTTGAGGCCGATCTCGGGCAGGTGTTTAACATCAGCGCAAATCTCAGCGCTTTACCGTTTGAGCAGGTGCGTGCCATTGGCGAAGTCGTGCGGCGCTGCGTGCAGGTAGGGCGGGTGATTGCCTTTGGTGGCTTGCTTGAGAGCAGCGAGCAGCTGATTAACGCCACTGAGGAAAAACAGGGCCTTTATATCGGCATTAATGCGCCGCGCTCTGGGGTATATAAAAGTGGGTTTCAGGTGGTGCATATGGGCTACGGCGTGGACGCCAGCGTGCAGGCTCCGCAGCAGCTGCATCAGGTCGGGGTTAAAACCGTGCTGGTGGGAAAGGTGGCCGATATTGCAATTAACCCACACGGCATTAGCTACCAGAATCTGGTCGATTCGCAGCGCATCCTCGATATCACCCGTGATGAGCTGAATAAGCCCGGCAGCGCGTTTATTTGTACCAACATTCAGGAAACTGACCTGGCGGGTCATGCGGAAGACGTCGCGCGCTATGCCGAACGGCTTGAGCTGGTAGACAAAAATCTGGCCTTGCTGATGGCGGATATGCAGGCAGGCGACTGCCTGGTGGTGATGGCCGACCACGGCAACGACCCGACTATCGGCCACAGCAAGCACACGCGTGAAAACGTCCCTTTGCTGGTGTGGCAACCCGGTATATCAGGCGCTTATCTGGGCGCACGCGCTACGCTTTCGGATGTAGGCGCAACGGTTTGTGACTTCTTTCGGGCAGCTGCGCCGCAGAACGGTACGTCGTTCCTGCCGCTGCTGAATACCTCTTCTGCACGTGGAGTGAATCATGACAGGGCATAAGCATATCGATCCATCGGGCCATACCTATGCCCATGAGCATCTCCATATTGATCTTTCCCGCTTCAAGGACAACATCGATTGCCGTCTGGATCAGTACGAGCTGATTTGCGGTGAGATGATCTCACTCTATGAGCAGGGCGTACGCAATATCATAGAGATGACCAACCGCTATATGGGGCGCAACCCTCAGTTTCTGCTGGATATCATGCGTGATACCGGTATGAACGTGATGGCCTGCACCGGTTACTATCAGCACGATTTCTTCCCGCCGCACGTGGCGACCACGCCGGTAAAAGTGCTGGCGCAGGAGATGATCGATGAAATTGAAATCGGTATCGACGGCACGGCATTGAAAGCCGGAATTATTGCCGAGATTGGCTCCAGCGTGGACGTGATTACGCCGGTAGAAGCCCGCGTATTCCAGGCGGCGGCCATCGCACATCATGAAACCGGCAGGCCTATTTCTACCCACACCTCATTCAGCACCATGGGCCTTGAGCAGCTGATGTTGCTGAAGTCGTGGTGCGTAGATCTTTCCCGCGTCACCATCGGCCACTGTGACCTGAAAGATAACCTCGAAAACATTCTGCGGATGATCGATATGGGCGCTTACGTTCAGTTCGATACCATCGGCAAAAACAGCTACTACCCGGACGAAAAACGCATAACGATGCTGAGCGCGCTTAAAGACCGCGGGCTGCTCAACCATGTCATGCTGTCGATGGACATTACTCGTCGCTCCCACCTAAAAGCAAACGGCGGTCCTGGTTTTGATTACTTGCTTACCACGTTTGTGCCGATGTTGCTGGAGGCCGGTTTCAGCCAGGCAGATATCGATTTGATGTTACGTGACAACCCCTCTGTCTTCTATAAGTAAGGATTTTCCATGAAAAAGATCGGTGTCGCTGGCTTACAGCGCGAACTCATCAAACAAACCATCGAAACCGCCGCGCCCGGCAGCTTCGAAGTGTTTATCTATAACGACATGGACGCCGCGCTGAAGGTGAAATCCGGCCAGCTTGATTACTACATTGGGGCCTGTAATACCGGGGCGGGTGCGGCGCTGTCTATTGCCATTGCGGTGATCGGCTACAACCGCAGCTGCACCATCGCCAAGCCCGGTATCAAAGCCAAAGAGGAGCAAATCGCTCGCCTGGTCTCAGAAGGCAAGGTGGCGTTTGGGCTCTCCGTCGAGCATATCGAGCATGCCATCCCGCTGCTGGTTAACCATTTAAAATAAAGGCATCCGTATGGAATTTTACCTTCACCTTGCTGTTGTTGCCTTGCTTACCGGGATGACGGCTTTACTGGCGCACCGCTCAGCGGCGGTGTTTCATGACGGGATCCGCCCGATTCTGCCGCAGCTTATCGAAGGCAATATGAATCGCCGCGAGGCGGGCAGTATCGCCTTTGGCCTGAGCATCGGCTTTGTGGCCTCGGTTGGGATCTCGTTCACCCTGAAGACGGGCCTGCTCAACAGCTGGCTGCTGTTCCTGCCGACCGACATCCTCGGCGTGCTGGCGGCAAACAGCGTGCTGGCCTTCGGGCTTGGCGCCGTCTGGGGCATTTTAATCCTCACCTGCCTGGTGCCGGTTAACCACCTGCTGACCGCGCTGCCGGTGGACGTCCTCGGCTCGCTTGGCGAACTGAGTTCCCCGGTGGTTTCAGCCTTTGCGCTGTTCCCGCTGGTGGCGATTTTCTACCAGTTTGGCTGGAAAAACAGCCTGTTCGCCGCGGGGGTTGTGCTGCTGACCCGCGTGCTGGTGGTGCGCTTCTTCCCGCAGCTGAACCCGGAATCCATCGAAATCTTTGTCGGCATGATTATGCTGCTGGCGATCGCGATTTTTCAGGATCTGCGCACTCGTGATAAGCATGAGCACGATGCTCACGGGCAGTCGGTGTTTGAGGAACGGACTTCGAGGATTATCAAGAATCTGCCGTATATCGCTATCGTAGGTGGCCTGATCGCTGCCGTTGCCAGCATGAAGTTGTTTGCCGGCAGCGAGGTGTCTATCTTTACGCTGGAAAAAGCCTACAAGATTGGTCTCGACCCAACGCAGTCCCAGAGCCTGATAGATCAGGCCGCGCTGGCCGAGTTTATGCGTGGCCTGGGCTTTGTGCCGATGATTGCCACGACGGCGCTGGCGACCGGCGTTTATGCCGTGGCGGGCTTTACCTTTGTCTTTGCCGTGGGCTATTTGATTGCTAACCCGCTGCTCGCTTTTGTGGTCGGTGCGCTGGTGATTTCTGCCGAAGTTCTGCTGCTCCGCTCCATTGGCAAATGGCTTGGGCGTTATCCGTCGGTACGTAATGCGTCAGACAATATCCGTAACGCGATGAATATGCTGATGGAGATGGCGCTGCTGATTGGCTCTATCTTTGCCGCCATCAAAATGGCGGGATATACCGGCTTCACCATCGCGACGGCGCTGTATTTCCTGAACGAATCGCTGGGGCGCCCGGTGCAGAAAATGGCTGCGCCAGTGGTGGCGGTGATGATAACCGGCATTGTGCTGAATATTCTCTTCTTCTGCGGCCTGTTTATCCCGGCCTGAGGGAGGTTGTGTGGAAAGTTGGCCGTTGCAAAGCCTGAGCCTGAATCAGGCCCAGCAAAAGCAGTTTCAGCTGGTGGATATTATCTGCCGCCATTTTCCCGGCGCTGATTTTCTCAGCCTGGGCGATGTCGGCCTGGTGCCCGGCCTTAATCAGCCAAAAAACACGCGACGGGTTGAGGCCGTACTGGCCGACTTCTTCTCTGCGCCAGCCGCCGCGCTGGTGCAGGGGGCCGGTACCGGAGCTATCCGCAGCGGGCTGGCGGCGCTATTAAAGGCTGGCGATAAGCTGCTGATTCATCAGGCACCTCTGTACCCTACAACGGCGGTTATTGCTGAACAGATGGGGCTTGAGCTGATCCGGGCGGATTTTAATAAATCAGGTGAAGTCGACGCCGCTATCGCGACATATCGTCCGGCTGCGGCTTTGATTCAGCACACCCGCCAGACGCTGGATGATGCCTATCGGCTCGCCGATGTCATTGCCTGCTTTAACCGCCACGGTTTGCCGTCGCTGGCCGACGATAATTATGCGGTGATGAAAGTCGATAAAATCGGCTGCGAATGCGGTGCTACGCTGTCGACCTTCTCCTGTTTTAAGCTGTTTGGCCCTGCGGGTATTGGCGTCGCTATCGGCAATAAGGCGGCAGTCCAGGCCGTGCGTCAGAGTCTGTATTCCGGCGGCAGCCAGGTTCAGGGCTTCCAGGCTATGGAGGTCCTGCGTGGCCTGGTCTTCGCTCCCGTGATGCACGCCGTTCAGGCGCAGGTTAACGACGCTCTTGTTGAACGACTGTCGCAGGGGGAGGTGCCCCAGGTGAAAAGTGCGTTTATCGCCAACGCGCAGTCAAAGGTTCTGCTGGTGGAGTTTCACCAGCCGATTGCAGAGAGGGTGCTGGCCGCCGCGCAAAAGCTGGGGGCTTTGCCTTATCCGGTAGGGGCGGAGTCTAAGTATGAAATCCCGCCGCTCTTCTATCGGCTTTCCGGGACGTTCAGGCAGGCTGAGCCAGAATTTGAAAAGCGGATGATCCGCATCAATCCGAACCGCAGCGGGGCGGAAACGGTGCTACGAATTTTGCGGGAAAGCTGTGCAGAGGCAGAAAAGTAAAAGGGAGGTCGATGCCTCCCTTTGTGCTTAGTGGTTTGAGAACCAGTTTAGCTTGTCGCGAAGGCCAACGACTCTGCCTACGATAATCAGTGCCGGGCTGCCGACCTGGGTGGCTAACTCGCCTAATTGATTCAGGGTGCCGTCCACGACGCGCTGATTAACCGCCGTGCCGTTTTCCACCAGCGCTACAGGCATAGTCTCTTCCATGCCGTGTGCGATTAGCTGCTGCTGAATAGCCGAAGCCTGATTAAGCCCCATATAGAACACCAGCGTCTGTTTCTCTGCTGCCAGGTTTGCCCAGTCGAGCTCGCCGCCTGTTTTTAAATGACCGGTGACCAGGCGAACGCTTTGCGCGTAGTCCCGGTGCGTGAGCGGAATGCCGGAGTAGGCAGAGCAGCCGGAAGCCGCGGTAATTCCCGGTACGACGGAGAACGGGATCCCGCCGTTGCACAGGGTTTCCAGCTCTTCACCGCCGCGCCCGAAGATAAACGGATCTCCGCCTTTCAGGCGCACAACGCGTTTGCCCTTTTGCGCTTCCCGCAGCAGGATTTGGTTAATCTCCTCCTGCGGTACGCAGTGGTAGCCAGCACGTTTACCTACGAACACGCGGTCGGCATCGCGGCGTACCAGATTCATAATGTCGTCCGACACCAGGCGGTCGTACACCACCACGTCAGCCTGCTGGATCTGCTGCAAGCCTTTAAGCGTCAGCAAACCTGCATCGCCGGGGCCTGCGCCAACCAGCACGACTTCGCCGCGGTGATCGAGCGGGGTGGAGAACAGTGATTCCGTCTCCTTTTTAACGGCAAGCGGATCTTCATTGGCCAGATACTGCGCCAGACGGTCGTTGGTGAAGAACTTCTCCCAGAAGCGACGGCGTTCGCCCATGGTGGCAAAAGTTTGCTTCACGCGGCCGCGCAGCGTGCCCGCAAAGGCGGCAATTTTACCCAGATGCAGCGGCAGGCTGGCTTCCAGCTTTTCGCGCAGCAGCCGGGCCAGAACGGGGGATGTGCCGCCGGAGGAAACGGCAACCATCAGCGGGGAGCGGTCGATAATCGACGGCATGATGAAGCTTGCCTGCTTCGGCGCATCAACCACGTTGCAGAAGATACGGCGGGACTCGGCGGCATCGCTGACCTGCTGATTGACCTCGTCGTCGTCGGTGGCCGCAATCGCCAGCCAGCTCTCGTCCAGCAGCGTTTCTGAGAACGCGCCTTCTGCCAGCGTCAGCATATTTTGCTCAGCCCACGCTTTAAACTGTGGGCTGAACTCGAGGGCGTTAACGGTGATGCGCGCACCTGCCTCCAGCAACAAACGCGCTTTGCGTTCAGCGACATCGCCACCGCCCACCAGCAGGCAGGCGCGGCCACGTAACTGACAAAATATCGGCAGGTGATCCACGGTCAATCCTCAATTAATTACGGGCGGTTTCCGGTGCGCCTGCGACGGCAGGCTGCGGGCGTTCGGCTTTCGGCGTAGCATACCAATAACCCAGACCCATGAATACCACGCCAGAAAGGGTATTCCCCAGCGTGACCCACAGCAGATTATGGCCGATGCCGGACAGCGTATAAGCCTCGCTGTGGTGACCAAACCAGGACAGGGCAAACAGCGTCATGTTGGCAATGGAGTGCTCGTAGCCGGAGGCGATAAACGCCAGCAGGCACCACCAGATAGCGATGAACTTCGCCGCACCTTCGGTACGAATTGCCATCCAGATTGCCAGGCAAACCAGCCAGTTACACAGCGCGCCCTTAAAGAACAGTACCATCGCTGGCGCGGTGGTTTTTGCCAGCGCGACGGCGTGCACAATGCTGGTATCAACCGGCAGCAGGCTGCCGCCGCCCCAGCTATAAAGCAGCGCAACAAACACCGAGCCGACCAGGTTGCCAAGCCAGGTTTGCGGCAGAATCGCCCACATCTGGCCGTGAGAGATGGTGCCCGCTTTTACGCCGAAGGTCAGGAACATGGTATGGCCGGTAAACAGCTCGGAACCGGCGATAATCACCAGCGTCAGGGCGATACCGAAGGTTGCCCCCATGACCAGCGGACGAATGGACGGATCGAGTAAATTACCGAGGGTGAAAATCAGGATGATGCCAAGGCCAACGTAGGCGCCCGCCATGGCGGAACTCACCCAGAAGCCCAGAGGATTTGCCTTCGACAAACGGTTAATCCGTGCGGCATTCGCCGCACACTTATTGATGGTATCGGTGAACATTTTGTTATCCCAATGAAGTTAAAAAGAAAAATTAAAAAAGTATTACCCTCCCCCAGCCCCCTCCCAAAGGGAGAGGGGGGAAAACCCTCGTCGCTATTGTTGCTCGATCGGTTTCCTCATTCAGGGTGAGGGTTGTTTTAAGTCTTAAGCTTTTATCTGTACCAGCCCGTCCTGCACGCGTGCTTCATAGCGCGCGACGGAGCGACTTTCATCTTCCAGGCACAGGCCATCTCGCAGGCGGAAGTGCTGTTTTTTCAGCGGGCTGGCAACCCACAGTTCGTCCTGATGTTCTGCAATCAGTCCGCGTGAAAGCACGCTTGCTTCAAAGAATGGATCGATATTGCTGATGGCGTACACCAGCTCGTCTTTACGCGGGCGGAAGACGGCAACTTGTGCCGAGCCTACCAGGGCGCAAACGCCGGTTGCAGGCAGGATGTCGTCTAGCTGACAAACGGTTGTCCACTGGCTCATGCGTGTTCCTCCACTTCTACCAGAGTGACCGGGATACGCTCATACGGCGTGGCCGGGCGGTGTTGATCGCGCTCACCGACAATTTGCACATTCGGATCGCGCTGCGGGCTGTTGATAAAGTGTTTGAAGCGAACCTGAGCCTGTGGCGT
Source organism: Styx infernalis (assembly GCA_018237865.1). Lineage (NCBI taxonomy): Eukaryota > Metazoa > Arthropoda > Insecta > Lepidoptera > Riodinidae > Styx > Styx infernalis. Next base: position 3,127 of record DWAA01000078.1, on the reverse strand, counting down.
GTTCACGGTTTCCGTCCACTCGCAGATCACTTTCTCGCGCAGGCGGTTGAGTTCCGCTTCCAGCCGATCGTTGAGGCCCAGCTTGTCGTCGACAATTACGCTACGCAAATAATCAATGCCGCCTTCCAGGTTTTCCAGCCAGACGGAAGTACGGGTCAGTTTGTCGGCGGTGCGGATGTAGAACATCATGAAGCGATCGAGGTACTTGATGATGGTATCGCGATCGAGGTCAGCCGCCAGCAGGTCCGCGTGGCGCGGCTTCATGCCGCCGTTACCGCAAACATACAGGTTCCAGCCTTTCTCCGTGGCGATAATGCCAACGTCTTTGCCCTGCGCTTCCGCGCATTCACGAGTACAGCCGGAGACGCCAAACTTCATTTTGTGCGGGGTGCGAATCCCTTTGTAGCGGTTTTCCAGCTCGACGCCGAAGCCCACGCTGTCGCCCACGCCGTAGCGGCACCAGGTGCTGCCCACGCAGGTTTTCGCCATACGCAGCGCTTTGGCATAGGCATGGCCGGTTTCGAACCCGGCTTCAATCAGCTGACGCCAGATTTCCGGCAGGTCGTCCTTCTGCGCGCCAAACAGGCCAATACGCTGGGAGCCGGTGATTTTGGTGTACAGGTTGTATTCGCGGGCGATACGACCCACCTCCATCAGCCCTTCCGGGGTGATTTCACCCCCGGCGGAGCGCGGGATCACCGAGTAGGTGCCGTCCTTCTGGATGTTGCCGAGGAAGTTATCGTTGGTGTCCTGAAGCGGCGTCAGCTCCGGCTGCAGCACGTAGTCGTTCCAGCAGGAGGCCAGCAGCGAGCCCACGGTTGGCTTACACACTTCACAGCCGTAGCCTTTGCCGTATTTTTGCAGCAGCTGGTCGAAGGATTTGATCCCTTCAACGCGGATCAGGTGGTACAGCTCCTGGCGCGAGAAGGCGAAGTGTTCGCACAGGTTATTGTTCACTTCGATACCGGCTTTTGCCAGTTCGGCGTTCAGTACCTGAGTGACCAGCGGAATACAGCCGCCGCAGCCGGTACCGGCTTTGGTTTCGGCCTTCAGCGCCGCAACGGTGTGGCAGCCTTTATTGATAGCCTTGATCAGGTCGCCTTTGGTGACGTCAAAGCAGGAGCAGATTTGCGCGCTTTCCGGCAGCTTATCGACGCCGATAGATGGTTTACCGCTGCTGGCGTGAGCCGGCAGGATCAGCGCGTCCGGGTTTTCCGGCAGCTCAATCGCGTTCAGCACCAGCTGCAGCAGGTTGCCGTAGTCGCTGGTGTCGCCGACCAGCACCGCACCGAGCAGGGTTTTATTGTCTTCGCTGACCACCAGACGCTTGTAAACCTCTTTGCTTTCATCGAGGTAAACATAGCTGCGGGCGTTTGGCGTGCGGCCGTGGGCATCGCCAATACCGCCTACGTCAACGCCAAGCAATTTCAGCTTGGCGCTCATGTCTGCGCCTTCAAAGATATTCTCGGTACCGAGGAGATGGTCTGCCGTCACCTGTGCCATTTTGTAGCCCGGTGCAACGAGGCCAAAGACGCGGTTATTCCAGCTAGCACATTCGCCAATCGCGTAAATATCCGGGTCTGAAGTCTGGCACTTGTCGTTGATGGCGATGCCGCCGCGCTGGGCCGTTTCCAGCCCGCACTGGGTCGCCAGCTTGTCCTGAGGGCGAATACCGGTGGAGAAGACGATGAAGTCGACTTCCAGCTCGCTGCCGTCGGCAAACCGCATGGTTTTGCGCGCCTCGGTGCCCTGCTGGACGATTTCCTGAGTGTTTTTGCCGGTATGCACGCGAACGCCCATACGCTCGATTTTGCTGCGCAGCTGCTCGCCGCCCATGCGGTCAAGCTGCTCGGCCATCAGCATTGGCGCGAATTCGATAACGTGGGTTTCCACGCCGAGGTTTTTCAACGCTCCGGCGGCTTCCAGCCCCAGCAGGCCGCCGCCGACGACGGCACCGCGTTTGCTGCGGCGGGCGCAGGATTCAATGGCGTTAAGATCTTCGATGGTGCGGTAAACGAAGCAGTCCTGGGTTTCCGAACCTTTAATTGGCGGGATCCACGGGTAAGAACCTGTCGCCATAACCAGCTTGTCGTAATAGACGGTGCGGCCGGTATTAGAGTGGATGACTTTTTCCTGGCGGTTGATGGTGATAGCGCGTTCGCCAACCAGCACTTTTACGCCATGTTTTTCGTAGTAGCCGTCGCGGACAAGGGAGAGTTCTTCAGCAGTATGATGGGAGAAATAAGAAGAGAGGTGTACGCGGTCATAGGCTTTACGCGGCTCTTCACAAAATACGGTGATATCGAACTGGTCCAGCGGGGCTTTATCAAGTAAGTCTTCGATAAAGCGATGGCCCACCATGCCGTTACCGATAACTGCGATTCTGACTTTGCTCATAATTGCCTCAATTTCTTTTTTATTACCGCCTACCTTAACGATTCAGCTACGGTGATTATTGATGCAAATCAAATGCGCCTTTATATACCCATTAAGAGGTATATCATTGATTTTGATGTATTTTTGTAAGTTATGGAATTGGCTGGTTTTTCACCAGTGAATCAAAGCGGTGTATGCTATGAAACAGTCTGCGGCGGAAAAGAGAGGACTTATGGAAACGAGAGCGCTACGGGTTATTCAGAATGTACGGCTGGCGGGTAAGGAAGGATTGTGGCGGCTGTCGATCGCTGACGGAAAATTTCAGGCCATTACGCCAATGGGTGAGGTGCAGCAGGAAAGCGGCCAGGTGTTGGACGGTGAAGGCGGGTTAGCCATTGCCCCCTATGTTGAGCCGCATATCCATCTGGATACCACGCAGACCGCCGGGCAGCCGACCTGGAATCAGTCCGGCACGCTGTTTGAAGGGATTGAACGCTGGGCGGAGCGCAAGGCCCTGCTGAGTCATGAAGATGTAAAACACAGGGCGTGGCAAACGCTAAAGTGGCAGATTGCTAACGGTATTCAGTATGTTCGTAGCCACGTGGATGTGTCTGACCCGACGCTGACGGCGCTGAAAGCGATGCTCGAAGTGAAGCAGGAAGTTGCCCCGTGGGTGGAGTTGCAGCTGGTGGCTTTCCCGCAGGAGGGCATTCTCTCCTATCCAAACGGTGAAGCCTTGCTGGAGGAAGCG
>DWAA01000077.1:0-19089 GCA_018237865.1 Styx infernalis | reverse complement strand
TCCACAAGCGAGAAAATAGCGATACCTACGCCGTCGCCATTACCAGCGGCAGCGATGATTATCGCGATGCGGCTCTGATGGTTTCAATGGAACCAGATATGCCCGCTGATGATGTCGGTATGTGGAGCCAAGCCGGCTACTACATGGCAGCAGAGATCGAGAGCCTCCGACAACACAGCGTGCGATATCAGGCGCTGGCTGATGACTACGACTGGCAGCGCCAACGCCTTCACTCAGCCGCTGAGAAGGTTATCAGCATGTGCCGACAGGAAGCTGAACACCGTACAGGCAATGCTAATAACGCAGAAAGCTACGCCTGTGTCCGGGAGTTACGTGAGGCACTCGCATTCTGTGCAGCCGAACCAGCAGCAGGAGAAAAAGAATGACAGATACAAACATTTTCGCGCTGGCGCAGATTATCAAAGCTGCTGGCACTGATCCGAGTGATGTAACCGATGCCGTATGGGTTGCCGGGTACCGTAAACCCATCCAGAGCGCTGACGAAGCAGTAGCGCTGACGCTGGATATTCTGTCTGGTTTTGAGGGTTCAGATCTGCCGTGGGGTGTATGGCCGAAAGACTACAACGCCGTTCTACGGTGTGAGCTCAACGAAATTATCGAAGAAGAGCTGTGGCGCAATGATTTCAACCCCGCCATCGCAGCTAAAGCGATTATCTCGGCGGGCTACTCTGATTCTGCTGCAGGAGAACCAGAAAAGTGCAGGAGCAACGAAAACCTGCAGGTGGTGCAGGAGGAAAAGCCATGAGCATCAAACGCGAAAATAACCGAATTGTTCTCGAAGCACTAACCGGTATCCCTGAATGTCTGGAGGCTCTGTCCATCGCCAATAAGACCATTGATACCATCAAGTCGAAGTTGGACATCCGGGGTGCAGACGATGCCGACTGGTTCCGCCGGGCAACGGACGCACACAAATCATGGAGCAAAACGCGCCGCCGTATCACTGAAAAACTGGCTGTGTTGCGCAGGGATGAAAGGGAAACAAACAAGCTCCGCATGCAGTATGAAAATGAAGAGCTGCTAAAGCTGCTGCGCCAGCAGGTACCAAACGCTGATCTGAAATCATCGATTGTCGTGGCCCGGGCATTAGCCGAAGAGCGTCTGCAGAGTGAGCTGAATAAACCGGAGGCCGACCAATGCCAACAATGAAGCGTGTAGCCGAAGACCGCCTGGTTGACATTAACGACGAACAGGTTAAGGCCAGCGTCCATATTGATGATGGGTGCGACTGGACCGCTTATCTCGTCTGGCAAGCTAAAGCCAACTATCGCCGCAGCAATGGCGTTGACGAGCCGCCACCAGCAAGACCGAAGGTGGCCAGAGTGAAGATCGAACCGAAGAAGAAGCCCCGGAAAAAGGGTTGCCGGGTCGTGCAGAAAGCGATTGGGAAGGTGTGAGGTGATTATGGTTGATATCGAAATGATTGATGAAAAAGAGGCTATGAAGATGCTCAAAGTATCTTCCAGAATGACCATCTGGAAATATACCGAGCACCACAACTTCCCGAAGCCAATTAGAACCCACCCCAAACAATACCTTCGGTCTGAGGTGGAAAAGTGGATTTTAAACGGAGGGGTTAACCAGAAATTTTCCTGATATGCAAAAAGATTTTTTCGGCATATAGCTCATAGGCGGCTTTCTGTTCAGCTAACCAATCATGCTTGTTGTAAACAGAAAGCACGCCGCCAAGCTCATGCCCCAGCATTTTTTCAATAACATGCGGGGCCACTCCTTCCTCTGATAACCTGGTTGCAAGCGTTCGTCTAAAGTCATGCGCCGTAAAATTGCCAATACCTAGTGACTCCTGAATTCTGCCAAGAAAGCGGTTGGCGCCCGCAATGGTCATTGATTTTTTCAAATCCGGCCCCGGAAATAACACCGCCCCATATGTCATTTCTGCTTTTTTCAACAGCTCGTCAGCTGCGCTAAATAGCGGCCGCCGGATTATTTTATTGGTCTTGCTCTTCTCTGCTGGGACAGACCAAACCCCCTCTTCGCGATCAAATTCATTTTTTACGGCCATCCTCATTTCACTGTTTCTGGCACCGTATAGCATTAGCAACTGGTGGAGCAGTCTGTTGGAAGTTGAGCCTCTGCTACGTTCTATAGCCAGCCATATTTTTGCCAGTTGATTGTAACTAAGAGTCACCTCACCGACAGCGGCTTTCGTACCAATATCTTTGGGCTGCAGGAGCATCAGATCAGTGTTGCCAATAAACTGCCTGCGGTTACACCATCCGATTGCCGATCGTAACTGAACAAGCAGTTGGCGGGCGCGGCGTGGGTTTATTTGCTCCTCTCCAGTAAATCGCTCAACCCAAAGTCTAACGGGTATATCCTCAACGGGCATTCCCGGGAAAGCATCTGTCATATGCTTAATGACTGTTGATTTATAGAGAGCCTTTGTTTTCTCTCTTAGCGCAACATCAACATAGTTTTCCTGCCAATAATCGAGGCAGTCCTTTACTGTGGGCTTACTTTTCGCGTTATTGCGGTCAACCATCACGCGTGGATCTAAGCCCCTATCAACCGACGCCCTGAGATCGGCCACCATGTTTCTTGCATCACGAAGAGTCATTGCCGGGTAACGCCCGAGACCCAATCTGTGCTGCTTTCCATCCCACCTAAAGCGGAACTGAAAACTGATGACACCTTTCGGGGTTATGCGTATTCCAAGTCCGTCAGAATCAGTAATTTCTGTCGGGCCTGAATATGGTTTACCATAGAGTGAACGCAGCTTTGTGTCGCTTATAGCCATATTAGTATTTTGTACTCAGTGAATTTAGCGTTTATGTACTCAATATGTACTAACTATTGCATGTACAAACCTAAACAACAACATTCCGTTATGTACATACATAGGCAAAAAGTGACAAACAAAAGCACTTAATAAAGAATTTTCAGTTACATACAACATCGAGCGTGTACATCAGGTGACAGCTAAAAACGATAGCATACAACATACATTCCTCTTTCACGATTACGAGACCTTCGGCAAAAGCCCTTCGCTGGACAGGCCGGCCCAGTTTGCCGCCATCCGTACCGACGACGAATTTAACGTTATTGGCGATCCGGAAGTGTTTTACTGCAAGCCTGCGGATGACTACCTGCCTCAGCCAGAAGCCGTGATGATCACCGGCATAACCCCTCAGCAGGCGCTGGCGCGTGGCGAAAATGAAGCGGAATTTGCTAAGCGTATTCACGGTATTTTTACCGTGCCAAAGACCTGCGTGGTGGGCTACAACAACGTGCGCTTCGACGATGAAGTGACGCGTAATATCTTCTACCGCAACTTCTACGATCCCTACGCCTGGAGCTGGCAGAACGACAATTCCCGCTGGGATCTGCTTGACGTGATGCGCGCCTGTTACGCCCTTCGCCCCGAAGGCATCGTCTGGCCAGAAAACGAAGACGGGCTGCCAAGCTTCCGCCTTGAGCATCTGACAAAAGCAAACGGTATTGAACACGCCAACGCCCACGATGCCATGTCAGACGTCTATGCAACCATCGCCATGGCGCAGCTGGTGAAAACTCGCCAGCCTCGCCTGTTTGACTATCTCTACAGTCACCGTTCGAAGCAGAAACTACAGACGCTGATCGATATCCCACAGATGAAGCCGCTGGTCCACGTTTCCGGCATGTTCGGCGCGCAGCGCGGTAATACCAGCTGGATAGCGCCGCTGGCCTGGCACCCGGATAACCGCAACGCCGTGATTATGGTGGATCTGGCCGGGGAGATATCTCCGCTGTTGGAGCTGGATGCCACGACCCTGCGCGAGCGCCTGTATACGCCGAAATCCGAGCTGGGGGACAGCGCCGCGGTGCCGATCAAGCTGGTGCATCTGAACAAGTGCCCGGTGCTTGCCGTCGCCAACACGCTGCGCCCGGAAGATGCCGAACGCCTCGGCATTAACCGTCAGCGCTGCCTTGATAACCTGAAAGTACTGCGTGAGCACCCAGAAATTCGTGAAAAAGTGGTGGCGCTGTTTGCCGAGGCCGAACCGTTTGTGCCTTCCGATAACGTTGATGCGCAGCTGTACAATGGTTTCTTCAGCGATGCCGACCGCGCTGCAATGCGCATCGTGCTGGAAACTGACCCGCAGAACCTGCCCGCACTGGATATCACCTTTGCCGATAAGCGTATCGAGCAGCTGCTGTTTAACTACCGTGCGCGCAACTGGCCGGGCACGTTAAGCGAAGAAGAGCAGAACCGCTGGCTGCAGCACCGCCGCGATATCCTTTCCCAGGAAGCCCTGCAGGCCTACGCCCTTGAGCTGGAAGCGCTGTATAACCAGCACGAAGGTGATAAGGAGAAACTGGCGCTGTTGAAAGCGCTGTTTGAATACGCGCAATACCTGGTCGGTTAACGCTTTTTACAGGCAAAAAAATGGCTCCCACTGGGAGCCATTTTTATTTCATCGAAGCCGACTACGCGATGTCTTCGTTGTACTGCGGGACCGGGTTACGGAAGCTGCGGGTGACGCAGGCAACGTAAATCAGACCAATTGCACCCCAAATCAGGCCGAGGATCATCGAGCTTTGCTCCAGATTAATCCACAGCGCACCTACAGTCAGCGCACCAATGGTCGGCAGCACCAGGTAGTTGAAATGGTCTTTCAGTGACTTGTTGCGTTTTTCGCGGATCCAGAACTGCGAGATAACCGACAGGTTAACGAAGGTAAAGGCCACCAGCGCACCGAAGTTAATCAGCGCAGTCGCGGTTACCAGGTCAAAGTCGATAGCCATCAGCGCAACGGCGCCCACCAACAGCACGTTAAACGCCGGGGTACGCCATTTCGGGTGGATATAGCCGAAGAAGCGGTTCGGGAACACGCCGTCACGGCCCATCACGTACATCAGGCGAGAAACGCCGGTGTGCGCCGCCATACCGGAAGCCAGTACGGTAATGGTCGAGAAAATAAGCGCGCCAACCTGGAAGGCTTTACCCGCAACGAACAGCATGATTTCAGGCTGAGACGCGTCCGGATCTTTAAAGCGAGAGATATCCGGGAAGTACAGCTGCAGGAAATAGGTAGAGACGATGAAGATCATGCCGCCAATCAGGGCGGTCAGGAAGATCGCCCGTGGAATCACACGCTCGGCGTCTTTGGTCTCTTCAGACAGGTTGCTGATACCGTCAAATCCGGTGAATGAGAAGCACAGGATAGTCGCCCCGGTGATCATCGGTGCAATATGGGCGTTTTCAGACCAGAACGGCTTGCTGCTCGTGAGCGTACCCGCGCCTTCACCACCAGCAACACCGTAAACCACCATGCCCATAATGACCGCAATCAGCACGATTTGCAGCAGCACGATGACGCTGTTGAAGTTGGCAACAGTTTTTACGCTGCGCAGGTTAGAGACGGTCATAAAGCCAACCAGCACCACCACGAAGATCCACGAAGGGACGCCGGGTACCAGAGCTTCAAAATAGATTTTTGCCAGCAGGATGTTAATCATCGGCGCGAACAGATAGTCCAGCAGCGACGACCAGCCCACCATAAAGCCGACCAGCGGGTTGATGGATTTTTGGGCGTAGGTATAAGCGGAACCCGCAGACGGGAAACGACGCACCAGCTTGCCATAGCTCAGCGCGGTGAACAAAATCGCCACCAGAGCAAAGGCATAAGCCGTCGGCACATGGCCATCGGTCATCCCGGAAACAATACCGAAAGTATCAAACAAGGTCATCGGTTGCATGTAGGCAAGGCCCATCATAACTACCGGAACCAGCGTCAGGGTCTTACGCAGACCTGGGCGGGTGTTTGCACCTGCGGTGACGTTAAGCAACATGGTTGTTTCCCTTAATAGAGAAAGCCTGCGCAAAAGCAAAAATCTGCCCCATCTTAATTTCCTCGGCGACACGACTGTCGTTTTTTAAAAGCTAGTATCTATCCGGTACGAAGCCCGGCCTCTTGGTTTTTTTGGCAAATGCCGTTTGTCTGACTTAGTAGATTGCAAAAAAATAACCGACGTCTCTTAAACGTCGGTTAGTCTTCTATTTTTGCTGGCGCGTATTTTGCACCATTAACCGGCACAATGACAAGATGTTAAAATCATCTTTGGCAATTTCTTTTTCACCCGCTCGCAGCCTTAGACAGTAGTCGCTGTATTGGATTGTTGCCAGTAAGAAAGTGCTATTTTTCCGGACGGGCATAAACCTGTGCAATTTGCGCGTCGCTAACGATTCTTTCCCGCCACCATTCGCTGGCTAGCCCGGCCGTTTGCTCATTCCAGCCAATCCACACGGGTACATAGGACACCTGCCCCGCAACTTGCTTTTCGACCAGCGCACCGCTGTCAATATAACGCTGCGCCATATAGCGCGGCATGAACCCACAGCCAATACCGCTGATTTGCAGCTCAAGCTTGGTTTTGAAGTCAAATACGGTGATAGCTTCCTGCTCTTCGAGCAGGTGCATAGCCCGGGCAGATTCTATTCTGGAGGTGTCGCCCACCACCACGGCGCGGGATTGCTTGATTAAGCGCCGGGGAATAGGTTCTTCGGCCTTTGCCAGCGGATGGTGCGGGGCGACGACAAAAACGATTTCCAGCCGCCCCAGCAGCGTAAAGCCGAAACCGCTCAACGAGGGCGGTTCGCTCATCGCGCCAACAATAATATCGGCGCGCCCTTGCGTTAGCGCTTCCCACGAACCGCCCAGCACATCATTAATAAACTTAAGGCGCGTCACGCTGTAGCTTTGATAAAACGCTTCGATTAACGGCGTAAGCAGGGAAAACGGAAAGGCGTTATCAACCCCGATGGTGAGTTCGTGCTCCCAGCCCTGCTGGAGTTTAACCGCCTGCTGTTCCAGCTCGCGCACCGAATGCAGAATTTCTCGCCCTTTCTCCAGCAATAGCTGACCGGTTCGCGTAAAACGCGCCCGATGGCCGCTGCGGTCTAGAATTTGAATATTAAGGTCGCTTTCCAGCTTTTGAACGCTGTAGCTCAGCGCCGAAGGGGTTTTAAAGAGCTTTGCCGCCGCGGCAGCAAAACTCCCTTCTTTATCCAGCGCATCAAGAATGATCAGTACGTCCAGCAAAGGTTTCATACTCACCTCCGGGTGCGTATGGCCTGCCGGAGTAGAACTTACTGCATCGGCATGACCAGCGGATTAGGATATTGATACTCGAAGCCTAGCTCATTACAGATACGGCTGCCGTCAATCAGCTTGCCGTGGCCGGTTTCGGCTTCTTTGCGAAACAGCGGCGCCTCCAGACCAATTTGCCGGGCCATGCGCGAATAAAACTCCTCGCGCGTTGGATGGGCTGGCGCACAAAGATTATAGGTGTGACCCCCTTTTGGCGCCTGAAGCAGCAGCGTGATGGCAGAAATGACATCTTCCAGATGCACAAGATTTACGCCGTGTTGCCCGTTTGCCACTTCCGTTTTCCCCGCCAGAAAACGCCCAGGATGGCGCTCCGGCCCCACCAGTCCGGCAAGGCGGAGAATATCCACGGACGTTCCCGGCAGTTTGTGCAGCCAGTCTTCAAGCTCTTTAAGCACTTTACCGCTGGCGGTGACGGGCCGCAGCGGCGTCGTCTCTTTTACGCTCCCCTCGTTTTCGCCATATACCGACGTCGAACTGGTAAAAATGATACGCGGAACGGCGTGCGCCAGCGCGCTATCGACAATTTCCTGCACCGCCTGAAGATAAAAATCATCACCTTCACCGCTGCGTCGGGCGGGAAGCGTCACCACTAATGCATCGACGTCCAATAGCTCAGCCAGATCGTCACTGTCGCAAACCAGCTCCGGCCGAAGCTGCAGCTGATAACTTTCAATTCCGCACATGCGTGCAGCTTCTACGCCATCCAGCGTCGTTTTGCTTCCGCTGACCTGAAATCCCCGCGCTGACAATGAAAGCGCCAGCGGCATTCCCAACCACCCTAACTCGACTATCGCGACCCTTTTCATGTCTTGTCTCCTGACCTTGCAGCATTATCTTCTGACGAGTGAATTTAGTTCTCCGTTAAGGCTACGCCACCCGCGCAGAACTGACAATTCCCTCTGCTTTACAGATTATCAATGAACGGGGAAAAAACCCCTTGCGCTCAACGCGTAATCTGGTTTACGTTAATTGGCACACAATGAATAGTCATTCATACGAGAATTTTATGACACGCGCTCAGTTTAAAAACCACCATCATCACCATCACCCTGACTAGTCTTTCAGGCGATTGGTGCTGGGAGACGAAAAGATCTTCCAGTGGTGCGTGAACGCGAGAAAAGCCCCCGGAAGATATCTTCCGGGGGCTTTTTTATTGGGCGTCAGACAGGAATGAATAAGGGGTAACTATCGATGACCGACAACAACCGTTTACGCATAGCTATGCAGAAATCTGGCCGTCTTAGCGACGATTCACGCGAATTACTGGCCCGCTGCGGCATAAAAATCAACCTGCACACGCAGCGCCTGATTGCGCTGGCGGAAAACATGCCGATCGACATTCTGCGCGTCCGTGATGACGATATTCCGGGGCTGGTGATGGACGGCGTGGTTGACCTCGGTATCATCGGTGAAAACGTCCTTGAAGAAGAGCTGCTTACGCGCCGCGCCCAGGGTGAAGACCCACGCTATTATACGCTGCGTCGCCTGGACTTTGGCGGCTGCCGCCTGTCGCTGGCGACCGCCGTCGACGAGCCTTGGGATGGCCCGGCCAGCCTCAACAACAAACGCATTGCGACCTCTTATCCGCACCTGCTGAAGCGCTACCTCGACCAGAAAGGCGTGCAGTTTAAATCCTGCCTGCTGAACGGCTCGGTGGAAGTGGCTCCGCGCGCAGGCCTGGCCGACGCCATCTGCGACCTGGTGTCTACCGGCGCAACGCTTGAGGCCAACGGCCTGCGTGAAGTCGAAGTTATCTACCGCTCCAAAGCCTGCCTGATCCAGCGCGACGGCGAAATGCCGGAGGCCAAACAGCAGCTGATCGACAAACTGCTGACCCGTATCCAGGGCGTGATTCAGGCACGTGAATCCAAATACATCATGATGCACGCGCCAACTGATCGTCTGGATGAAGTGATTGCCCTGCTGCCGGGTGCCGAGCGCCCAACGATTCTGCCGCTGGCGGGCGACCAGCAGCGCGTGGCGATGCACATGGTCAGCAGCGAGACGCTGTTCTGGGAAACGATGGAGAAGCTTAAAGCGCTGGGCGCCAGCTCCATTCTGGTACTGCCGATTGAGAAGATGATGGAGTGATGATATGAGCAACTTCAACACGCTGATTAACTGGAACGACTGCGACGAAGCCGCTCGCCGTGCGCTGCTGATGCGCCCGGCCATCTCCGCTTCGGACAGCATTACCCGCACCGTGGCGGAGATCCTGGATAACGTTAAAAGCAACGGCGACGATGCCCTGCGCGAGTACAGCGCGAAGTTCGATAAAACTGAAGTGAAGCAGCTGCAGGTCACTCAGCAGCAAATCGATGAAGCCGTGGCAAGACTCGGCGGCGAAATTAAAGAAGCGATGGCCGTGGCCGTCGCTAACATCGAGAAGTTTCACCTGGCGCAGCAGCTTGCTCCGGTTGATGTTGAAACCATGCCAGGCGTGCGCTGCCAGCAGGTCACCCGCCCGGTAGCCTCCGTAGGTCTGTATATTCCCGGCGGCTCAGCCCCGCTGTTTTCCACCGTGCTGATGCTGGCAACACCTGCCCGCATCGCTGGCTGCAAGAAAGTGGTGCTTTGCTCACCGCCGCCGATTGCCGACGAAATTCTTTATGCGGCCCAGCTTTGCGGCGTGCAGGAAGTATTTCAGGTCGGCGGCGCACAGGCCATTGCCGCGCTGGCGCTGGGCACGGAAAGCATGCCTAAAGTGGACAAGATTTTTGGGCCGGGCAACGCCTTTGTCACCGAAGCCAAACGCCAGGTCAGCCAGCGTCTCGACGGCGCGGCCATCGATATGCCTGCAGGGCCGTCTGAAGTGCTGGTGATCGCCGACAGCGGTGCAACGCCAGACTTCGTGGCCTCCGACCTGCTTTCTCAGGCGGAACACGGCCCGGATTCTCAGGTGATTTTGCTGACGCCGGACAGCGCGATGGCTCAGGCCGTAGCCGAGGCCGTTGAGCGCCAGCTGGCTACCCTGCCACGCGCAGAAACAGCCCGCCAGGCGCTGGAAAGCAGCCGCTTAATTGTCACCCGCGATTTAGCGCAATGTATCAAGATTTCAAACCAGTATGGCCCCGAGCACCTGATCATTCAGACCCGCAACGCCCGCGAGCTGGTTGACGACATTACCAGCGCAGGTTCGGTATTCCTTGGCGACTGGTCGCCGGAGTCCGCGGGTGATTATGCCTCCGGGACGAATCACGTGCTGCCGACCTACGGTTACACCTCCACCTGCTCAAGCCTTGGACTGGCGGACTTCCAGAAGCGCATGACCGTGCAGGAACTTTCTCCGCAAGGTTTTGCCTCGCTGGCGAAAACCATTGAGATCCTGGCCGCCGCCGAGCAGCTTACCGCCCACAAAAACGCCGTTACCCTACGCGTCGCCACCCTTAAGGAGCAAGCATGAGCATCGAAGAGTTAGCCCGCGCCAACGTTCGCGCCCTGACCCCTTATCAGTCCGCCCGCCGCCTGGGCGGTAACGGCGACGTCTGGCTGAACGCCAACGAATACCCGACTCCGGTAGAATTTCAGTTAACCGCACAAACGCTGAATCGCTATCCGGAATGCCAGCCAAAGCAGGTCATTGCCAACTATGCCAGCTACGCGGGCGTCAAACCCGAGCAGGTTTTGGTCAGCCGCGGTGCGGATGAAGGTATCGAGCTGCTGATTCGCGCATTCTGTGAACCAGGCAAGGACGCCATTCTTTACTGCCCGCCAACCTACGGCATGTACACCGTTAGCGCTGAGACTTTTGGCGTAGAGTGCCGTACCGTCGCCACGCTGGATAACTGGCAGCTTGACCTTCCGGCGATTGCCGAAAACCTCAACGACGTAAAAGTCATTTATGTTTGCAGCCCAAACAACCCGACCGGCCAGCTGATCAATCCGCAGGATCTGCGCGTGCTGCTGGAAATGACCCGCGGCAAAGCGCTGGTGGTTGCCGACGAAGCGTATATCGAATTCTGCCCGCAGGCGACGCTGGCAGGCTGGCTTAAGGAATACCCAAATCTCGTTATCCTGCGTACGCTCTCTAAAGCGTTTGCGCTGGCAGGCCTGCGCTGCGGCTTTACGCTGGCGAATGAAGAAGTCATTAACCTGCTGCTAAAAGTCATCGCCCCTTACCCGCTTTCCACGCCGGTGGCCGATATCGCCGCCCAGGCGCTTAGCCCGCAGGGCATTAACGCGATGCGCGAGCGCGTTGCCGAAGTGCTCCTTAATCGCCAGTACCTGATCAACGAGCTGAAAAACGTCCCTTGCGTAGAGCAGGTTTTCGACAGCGAAACCAACTACGTTATCGCAAGAATTACCGCCTCCAGCGCGGTCTTTAAATCGCTGTGGGATCAGGGCATTATCTTACGTGATCAGAATAAACAACCGACGTTAAGCGGCTGCCTGCGCATCAGCATCGGCACACGCGATGAGTGCCAGCGCGCTATCAATGCGCTGCGTCAGCAACCCGCCCTGCAGGCCACGGAGAGCAAATGAGCCAGAAAGTACTTTTTATCGACCGCGACGGGACCCTAATTTCCGAGCCACCGAGCGATTACCAGGTCGACCGCATGCATAAACTCGCCTTTGAGCCTGCGGTGATCCCGGCTCTGCTGCAGCTGCAAAAGGCAGGTTACCGTCTGGTGATGATCACTAATCAGGACGGACTGGGAACCGCCAGCTTCCCGCAGGCCGACTTTGACGGCCCGCACAACCTGATGATGCAGGTGCTGACCTCGCAGGACATCATTTTTGATGAAGTGCTGATTTGCCCGCACCTGCCTGCGGATAACTGCGAATGCCGCAAGCCGAAGCTGGCGCTGGTCACCGGGTACCTGCAGGACGGCGCGCTGGATAAAGCTAACAGCTACGTGATTGGCGACCGCGCCACGGACATCGAGCTTGCCGAAAATATGGGCATTCAGGGGCTGCGTTATAACAGCGACGGCCTCGACTGGAAGCAAATCGCCGAAAAGCTGACCAAGCGTGACCGTTACGCTCATGTTGAACGCAACACCAAAGAAACGCAGATTGACGTCAAAGTCTGGCTGGATCGTGAAGGCGGCAGCAAAATTGCCACCGGCGTCGGTTTCTTTGATCACATGCTGGATCAAATCTGCACCCACGGCGGCTTCCGCATGGAGATCGCGGTTAAAGGCGATCTGTACATCGACGATCATCACACCGTCGAAGATACCGGCCTGGCGCTGGGCGAAGCGCTTAAGCTGGCGCTGGGGGACAAACGCGGCATCACTCGTTTTGGCTTTGTGCTGCCAATGGACGAATGCCTTGCCCGCTGCGCGCTGGACATCTCCGGCCGCCCACATCTCGAATACAAAGCCGAATTTAACTATCAGCGCGTGGGCGACCTCAGCACCGAGATGGTCGAGCACTTCTTCCGCTCGCTGTCGTACACCATGGGCGTGACGCTGCACCTGAAAACCAAAGGCAAGAACGATCACCACCGCGTGGAGAGCCTGTTTAAAGTCTTTGGCCGCACCCTGCGCCAGGCCATTCGCGTAGAGGGCGATACGCTCCCCTCCTCGAAAGGAGTGCTGTAATGAACGTGGTGATCCTCGATACGGGCTGTGCCAACCTTCATTCCGTGAGATCTGCGATTCAGCGCCACGGCTATGAGCCACAGGTGAGCCGTGACCCGGACGTGGTGCTGCGCGCCGACAAGCTGTTTCTACCGGGCGTAGGCACCGCTCAGGCGGCCATGAACCAAATCACAGAACGCGATCTGGTGGAGCTTATCAAAGCCTGTACCCAGCCCGTGCTGGGTATCTGCCTCGGCATGCAGCTCCTTGGGAGCCGCAGCGATGAGAGCAACGGCGTTGAGATGCTGGGCATTATCGAGCAGCCGGTACTACAGATGAAAGACTTCGGCCTGCCGCTACCACATATGGGCTGGAACCGGGTTTATCCGAAGGCGGGCGATCGCCTGTTCCGCGGCATTGACGACGGAGCGTACTTCTACTTCGTCCACAGCTACGCGATGCCGGTCTGCGAAAATACTATCGCCCAGGCCAACTACGGCGAAGCATTCACCGCGGCGGTACAAAAAGATAACTTCTGGGGCGTTCAGTTCCACCCTGAGCGCTCCGGCGCGGCTGGCGCTCAGCTGCTGAAAAACTTTCTGGAGATGTAGGCCATGATAATCCCGGCACTTGATTTAATTGAAGGCAAAGTGGTTCGTCTCCATCAGGGAGATTACGGCCAGCAGCGCGACTATGGCAGTGACCCGCTACCGCGTTTACAGGATTATCAGTCGCAGGGTGCCGAAGTGCTGCACCTTGTCGACCTCACCGGCGCCAAAGATCCTGCGGCACGCCAAATCCCGCTGCTGCAAAAGCTGCTGGCAGGCGTGAGCGTGCCGGTTCAGGTCGGCGGCGGCGTTCGCACGGAGCAGGACGTCGAAGCCCTGCTGGAAGCCGGTGCGGCTCGCGTCGTCGTCGGCTCCACCGCGGTGAAATCCCCTGAGCTGGTGCAGGGCTGGTTTAAACGCTTTGGTGCCGATGCTTTAGTGCTGGCGCTGGACGTGCGTATTGACGCCGAAGGCAACAAGCAGGTTGCGGTTAGCGGCTGGCAGGAAACCTCCGGCACTACTTTGGAACAGCTTGTCGAGCAGTTCCTGTCGTTTGGCCTGAAACATGTGCTGTGCACCGACATCTCTCGCGACGGCACGCTGGCGGGCTCAAACGTTGAGCTTTATCAGGAAGTTTGCGCACGTTTCCCGCAGGTGGCGTTTCAGGCCTCCGGCGGCATTGGTGGACTTGAAGATATTGCCGCCCTGCGCGGCAGCGGCGTGAAAGGCGTTATCGTTGGGCGCGCGCTTCTGGAAGGTAAATTTAACGTGAAGGAGGCCATTTCATGCTGGCAAAACGGATAATCCCTTGCCTGGACGTGCGTGACGGCCAGGTTGTCAAAGGCGTGCAGTTCCGTAATCACGAAATCATTGGCGACATCGTGCCTCTGGCCCAGCGCTACGCCCAGGAAGGCGCAGACGAGCTGGTGTTTTACGATATAACAGCCTCAAGCGACGGCCGCGTAGTAGACAAAAGCTGGGTGACCCGCGTTGCCGAAGTGATCGATATTCCCTTCTGCGTGGCGGGTGGGATTAAGTCCGTCGAAGATGCGGCCCAAATCCTCTCCTTCGGCGCGGATAAAATTTCCATTAACTCCCCTGCCCTGGCCGATCCTGAGCTGATCACCCGCCTGGCGGATCGTTTTGGCGTGCAGTGCATCGTGGTCGGGGTTGACACCTGGTTTGACGCTGAAACCGGTAAATACCACGTTAACCAATACACCGGCGACGAAAGCCGCACTCGCGTAACAAAGTGGGAAACGCTGGACTGGGTGCAGGAAGTGCAGAAGCGAGGAGCCGGGGAAATCGTCCTCAATATGATGAACCAGGACGGCGTACGCAACGGCTACGACCTGGCCCAGCTGAAGAAAGTGCGTGAAGTCTGCCACGTACCGCTAATTGCCTCCGGCGGCGCAGGCACCATGGAACACTTCCATGAGGCCTTCCGCGACGCTGACGTCGACGGTGCCCTCGCGGCTTCCGTGTTCCATAAGCAAATTATCAATATTGGTGAACTAAAAGCGTTTTTGGTTCAGCAAGGCGTGGAGATTCGAGTGTGTTAACAGAACAACAGCTAGCCCAGCTGGACTGGGAAAAAACCGATGGCCTGATGCCGGTTATCGTTCAGCATGCCGTATCCGGCGAAGTCCTGATGCTTGGCTATATGAACCAGGACGCGCTGGCGAAAACCGTTGAAAGCGGCAAAGTCACCTTCTTCTCGCGTACCAAACAGCGCCTGTGGACCAAAGGTGAAACCTCCGGCCATTTCCTGAACGTGGTGCGCATTGCCCCGGACTGCGACAACGACACGCTGCTGGTGCTGGTTAACCCTATCGGACCAACCTGCCACCTCGGCACCTCAAGCTGCTTCGGTGAAGCGCACCACGACTGGCACTTCTTGTTTGAGCTGGAACAGCTGCTGGCTTCACGCAAAACCGCCGATCCGGCAAGTTCTTACACCGCAAAACTGTACGCCAGCGGCACCAAGCGTATTGCTCAGAAGGTGGGGGAAGAAGGCGTGGAAACCGCGCTGGCAGCAACCGTGAACGATCGTCACGAGCTGACCAACGAAGCTTCTGACTTGATGTATCACCTGCTGGTGCTGCTGCAGGATCAGGATTTGGACCTGAGCACGGTGATTGAAAATTTACGGGCACGGCATAAATAAATAAAAACCCCCGAAATTCGGGGGTTTTTACTGGAGGTTATCGCGTAATAAGCTGTCGGAGATATTGTCCGTATAGCGTTTTGGCCATGACCTTCGCCTCATCAAGAACCTGTTCTGGGGTTAACCACCCTCTACGGAAAGCGATTTCCTCAAGACAAGCCACCTTGAATCCTTGTCGTTTCTCAATAGTGTGAACAAATTGAGATGCTTCAATCAGGCTGTCGTGTGTGCCGGTATCAAGCCAGGCAAAACCACGTCCCAATAACTCAACATTCAACGTTCCCATTTCGAGATACATCTGGTTTAGAGTGGTGATTTCTAATTCACCGCGTGGTGAAGGTTTAACCTGCTTAGCCAGCTCAACGACGCTCTTATCGTAAAAATAAAGGCCCGTAATCGCCCAATTAGATTTTGGTTTTAACGGTTTTTCTTCAATCGAAAGTGCGCGATAGTCTTCATCGAATTCAACAACACCAAAGCGTTCAGGATCCATAACCTGGTATCCAAAAACGGTTGCACCACTTTCACGTGCAGCCACTGACTCTAGTTTTCTACCAAAGCTCTGTCCAAAGAAGATGTTATCGCCCAGCACCAGAGCACAATCATCGCCAGCAATAAATTCCTCACCGATAATAAAGGCCTGAGCCAAGCCATCTGGACTTGGCTGTATGGCGTAGGAGAGGTTAATACCAAATCGGCTGCCATCACCCAGTAAACGCTGGAACGATGGCATATCTTCCGGCGTAGTAATCAGCAATATGTCCCTGATGCCAGCCAGCATGAGAACGGAAATAGGGTAATAGACCATTGGTTTGTCGTAAATAGGCAGCAATTGCTTCGACACACCGCGCGTTATCGGATACAAGCGTGTACCAGAGCCACCCGCAAGAACAATCCCTTTCATGATTTACCTTCTCTATACGTTATGCTTTTAAACCCAAGCGTTCACCGGCATAGGAGCCGTCTTTCACTCTGCGCCACCACGTTTCATTCGCCAGATACCATTCAACCGTTTTCTTGATACCGCTCTCAAACGTTTCTTTCGGTGTCCATCCGAGCTCGCGATCGATTTTCGATGCGTCAATAGCATAGCGTAAATCGTGGCCTGGGCGATCGGCAACATAAGTAATCAGTTCTTCATAGTGCGAAATATTATTCGGTTTATTCGGCACCAAATCATCCAGGAGGCGGCAAATTGTTTTAACAACATCAATATTTTTGCGCTCGTTGTGCCCACCGATATTATAAGTTTCCCCCGGCTTGCCTTCAGTCACTACTTTATAAAGTGCTCTGGCATGATCTTCAACGTACAGCCAGTCACGAATCTGGCCACCATCGCCATACACAGGCAATGCTTTGCCTTCAAGGGCATTAAGAATAATCAGCGGAATCAGTTTTTCAGGGAAGTGGTAGGGTCCGTAATTATTCGAACAATTCGTGACGATTGTAGGCAAACCATAGGTGCGCAGCCACGCACGAACCAGATGATCGCTTGATGCTTTAGACGCTGAATACGGGCTACTTGGAGCATAAGGCGTCTTTTCCGTGAAGAGATCGTCCGGATTATGCAGATCACCATAGACTTCATCTGTTGAGATATGATGGAAACGAAATTGCTCTTTGGCACTCTGGTTTAAAGTCGCCCAGTATGCACGCGTAGCTTCCAGTAAAACGTAAGTACCAATAATATTTGTTTCAATAAACGCGGCAGGGCCATCGATAGAGCGATCGACATGACTTTCAGCGGCAAGATGCATCACGGCATCCGGTTGAAATGATTCGAATACAGAATCAAGCGCAACACGATCGCATATATCAACTTGGCTAAATGAATAACGAGAATTTTTGTCGACAGAAACCAGGGACTCAAGGTTTCCGGCATAGGTCAGCTTATCAACAACTAAAATTTCATCCTGCGTCTCGTTAATAATATGGCGTGCGACAGCAGAACCAATAAAACCAGCACCACCTGTTACGATGATTTTCATAACACCTCGACGGAAAGAATGCTTTATAAACATGCGTCCATTATGGACCGAAGTAAGAACACGAAAGCAGATTAAGTATTGTACAAATAAGAAAAACCAGTGGGGGTAAACACCACTGGTTGAAGATCAGTCATAAAAACGTTGACGTCTTACTTATCCATCCACTCGGTGTGGAACACACCTTCTTTATCGGTACGTTTATACGTATGTGCACCGAAGTAGTCACGCTGGGCCTGAATCAGGTTAGCCGGAAGAACCGCAGCACGGTAGCTGTCGTAGTAGGCAATCGCAGCGGAGAAGGTTGGTGTAGGAATACCATTCTGAACAGCGTAAGAAATCACATCACGCAGCGCCTGCTGATAGTCGTCAGCAATCTTCTTGAAGTAAGGTGCCAACAGCAGGTTCGCAATAGCCGAGTTCTCAGCATAAGCATCGGTGATTTTCTGCAGGAACTGCGCACGGATAATACAGCCCGCACGGAAAATCTTAGCGATCTCACCGTAGTTAAGATCCCAGCTATTCTCTTCAGAAGCGGCGCGCAGCTGGGAGAAGCCCTGAGCATAAGAAACGATTTTACCCAAGTAAAGAGCACGACGCACTTTCTCGCTAAACTCGGCTTTGTCGCCGGAGAATGGCTTAGCCTGTGGCCCACTCAGTACTTTCGAAGCCGCAACACGCTGCTCTTTCAGAGAAGAGATATAACGTGCAAACACAGATTCGGTAATCAGAGATAGCGGCTCGCCGAGATCCAGAGAGCTCTGGCTGGTCCACTTACCGGTACCTTTGTTCGCCGCTTCGTCCAGAATCACATCGACCAGGTATTTACCCTCTTCATCTTTCTTAGTAAAGATATCTTTGGTGATGTCGATCAGGTAGCTGCTCAGTTCACCTTTGTTCCATTCGGTAAAGGTTTCTGCAAGCTCTTCGTTAGACAGGTTCAGACCGTGCTTCAGCAGAGAGTACGCTTCTGCGATCAGCTGCATGTCGCCGTATTCGATACCGTTGTGCACCATCTTCACATAGTGACCGGCACCGTCAGGCCCGATATACGTTACGCAAGGCTCACCGTCTTCGGCAACCGCAGCAATTTTAGTCAGGATTGGGGCAACCAGCTCGTAAGCGTCTTTCTGGCCGCCAGGCATGATGGATGGGCCTTTCAGAGCCCCTTCTTCACCGCCGGAAACACCGGTACCGATGAAGTTGAAGCCTTCAGCTGACAGGTCACGGTTACGACGGATAGTGTCCTGGAAGAAGGTGTTACCGCCATCGATGATGATGTCGCCTTTATCGAGGTATGGTTTGAGTGAGTCGATGGCTGCATCAGTACCCGAGCCCGCTTGCACCATTAACAGGATACGACGCGGCGTTTCGAGGGATTCAACAAACTCTTTAACGTTGTAGTAAGGAACCAGCTTCTTGCCCGGGTTCTCTGCGACAACCTCTTCAGTCTTCTCACGGGAGCGGTTGAATACGGAAACGGTATAACCACGGCTTTCGATATTCAGCGCCAGGTTGCGCCCCATCACGGCCATACCCACAACGCCGATCTGCTGTTTGGACATTACATACTCCTGTCAGGTGTAGTTACCCACCCGGGTGAGATCCGGGGAGTTTAAGTGAAAGACATGTTAACTCAGGTGCGTGACCCAGGGCTAGTCTTCACCCAAGTTACGAGCACGAATGGCATCACGAATGATTCGTAGAGAAACATTGAGAACGACCCGACAG
>DWAA01000076.1:0-19528 GCA_018237865.1 Styx infernalis | reverse complement strand
GCAGCTGATGAACGCCTATGAGCTGGGCAGCAAGATCCCGGAAGTGTGGAACTTCGGCTGGTTCACCATCGAGAAAGTGGGCTATCAGGCACAGGTTATTCCTGCGCTGCTGGCAGGCCTGGCGCTCGGCTTTATTGAAACACGTATGAAACGCATCGTGCCGGATTACCTTTACCTGGTTATCGTGCCGGTCTGTTCCCTGATTCTGGCCGTGTTCCTGGCGCACACCGTGATTGGGCCATTCGGCCGCATGATTGGCGACGGCGTTGCGTTCGCGGTTCGCCACCTGATGACCGGCAGCTTCGCACCCGTCGGCGCCGCGCTGTTTGGCTTCCTGTACGCACCGCTGGTGATTACCGGCGTTCACCAGACCACGCTTGCCATCGACATGCAGATGATTCAGAGCATGGGCGGCACGCCGGTCTGGCCGCTGATTGCGCTGTCTAACATTGCGCAGGCTTCTGCGGTTGTCGGCATCATTATCTGTAGCCGCAAGCAGAACGAGCGTGAGATTTCCGTCCCGGCGGCTATCTCTGCCTACCTCGGCGTCACCGAGCCGGCCATGTACGGTATCAACCTGAAGTACCACTTCCCGATGCTCTGCGCGATGGTCGGTTCCGGCCTCGCTGGCCTGCTGTGCGGGCTGAACGGCGTAATGGCGAACGGCATCGGCGTCGGTGGCCTGCCGGGCATTCTGTCCATTCAGCCTAAGTTCTGGGGCATCTACGCTATTGCGATTGTTATTGCGGTCATTGTACCTATTGTTCTGACATCCGTGGTGTATAAGCGCAAATTCCGTCAGGGCACCTTGTTGGTGGTTTAATTCGATTTACCGGTGGGCAGCAATGCCCACCCTTCAGCTAGCAGGAATTCGTTATGAATATCACTCCTCCGTGGTGGCAGAACGGCGTCATCTACCAGATTTACCCAAAGAGTTTCCAGGACACGACCGGCAGTGGTACCGGCGATCTCAAAGGCGTGATTAAGCGCCTGGACTATCTGCAGAAGCTGGGCGTCGATGCCATCTGGCTGACGCCATTTTATGTCTCGCCTCAAATTGATAACGGGTATGACGTCGCCAACTACTGCGCCATCGACCCGACCTACGGTACGCTTGATGACTTCGACTTACTGGTCGCGGAGGCCCACCGGCGCGGCATTCGCCTGGTGCTGGATATGGTGTTCAACCACACCTCCACGGAGCACGACTGGTTTAAGCAAGCGCAGGATAAACACAGCCCGTATCGCGAGTTTTATCTCTGGCGCGACGGTACGCCAGATATTCTGCCGAACAACTGGCGCTCTAAGTTTGGCGGCAACGCCTGGCAGTGGCAGGCAGAAACCGGCCAGTATTATCTGCATCTGTTCGCCCCTGAGCAGGCCGATCTCAACTGGGAAAACCCGGAAGTTCGCGCCGAGCTGAAAAAGGTCTGCGAGTTCTGGGCCAACCGAGGCGTGGACGGCCTGCGTCTGGACGTGATTAACCTGGTTTCCAAAGATCAGCAGTTCCCGAACGACGTAGACGGAGGCGATGGCCGCCGTTTTTATACCGACGGGCCACGCGTTCATGAGTACCTGCAGGAATTCAGCCGCGATGCCTTTAAGCCGCTCGGCCTGATGACCGTCGGCGAAATGTCCTCAACCTCGCTGGATAACTGCCAGAAATATGGCGCCCTCGACGGCAGCGAGCTGTCGATGACCTTTAACTTCCATCACCTGAAGGTCGACTATCCGGGCGGCGAGAAATGGACGCTGGCAAAACCAGACTACGTTGAGCTGAAGTCCATCTTTAACCACTGGCAGCGGGGCATGCACAACGTGGCCTGGAACGCGTTGTTCTGGTGTAACCACGACCAGCCACGCATCGTGTCCCGTTTTGGTCACGAAGGCGAACTGCGAACCACCTCCGCGAAGATGCTGGCCATGGTGCTGCACGGTATGCAGGGCACGCCGTACATCTACCAGGGTGAAGAGATTGGGATGACGAACCCGCATTTCTCCAGCATCGACCAGTACCGCGATGTAGAAAGCCTCAATATGTTTGCCGAACTGCGCACGCTTGGGCGCGACAGCGACACGCTGATGGCCATCCTCGCCAGCAAGTCACGCGACAACAGCCGCACGCCGATGCAGTGGGATGCGGGCAACAACGCGGGCTTTAGTGAAGGCACGCCGTGGATTGGCCTGTGTGATAACTATCAGGCGGTCAACGCCGAAGCGGCGCTGAAAGACAGTGATTCGGTGTTCTATACCTATCAACAACTGATCAAACTCCGTAAGGCAGAGCCGGTGCTGACCTGGGGTGATTATCAGGATCTGCTGCCGGAACACCCGCTGGTGTGGAGTTACAGCCGTCAACATGAAGGGCAAACGCTGGTGGTCGCCGCTAACCTCAGCGGTGAAGCGCAGTGGCTGCAGCTGGAAGCCCATGAAGGCGAATGGGAAGTGCTGATGAGCAACTATCCTGACGCCGCCGCCAGGCCTGCCGAGATGAGCCTGCGGCCGTTTGAGGCGGTGTACTGGGTTAAGCGTTAACCTTGTTGCCTGCGTTTTAGAAAATTCCCCTCTCCATGAAAGGAAGAGGGGAAACATTACCCTTTCAGCGCATGGATCCGACCCAGCCAGCCGATTACCCCCTCATCAATCAGCGCTTCCGTAATGGTATTTGCCCCCTGAATCAGCGCGGGTGCCTGCCAAATCATGCCGGTTTTATTCGCCATCGCGTGGAACGGCAGCAGCAGCTCTTCAACCGTATAACGGTTAGCGCCGTCAGCACGATAGGCTTCCGCCGCACCGCCGGTTGAAGTCATCACCAGCAGTTTTTTACCGTGCAGCGCGGTGCCGTTGGTGCCGTAGGCAAAGCCGAAGGTCAGCACCAGATCCTGCCAGTCCTTGAGGATCGCCGGAGAGCTATACCACCAGAACGGGAACATCAGCACGATGGATTCATGATCCACCAGCAGCGCCTGCTCACGCGCCACGTCAATCTGGTGATCCGGGTATTCACGCTTCAGCTCATGAACGGTAACGCCTTCAATGCCTTTCAGCGCGTTAACGCCAGCATGGTTAATACGGGATTCATCAGGCGCGCGATGCGCCGCCAGCACTAATATTTTTTTCATCTCTCAAACCTCATTTTTGGGATGAGGCTATCTTTTCAGATGACATGACTTACCTGTAGTCCATAACATGGCACATTTGTTTCAACCAAAGGTTACAAGCATGATGCTTTCAGCAGACGTTCATCGGCTCATTCCGGCTTTTCTGACGGCAGCGGACTGCGAGAGCTTTTCAGCCGCCGCGCGCCAGCTGGGCATAACGCCCGCGGCGGTAAGTAAGAGCATACGCCAGCTTGAACAGCGGCTCGGCATCGTACTCTTCGTGCGAAATACGCACTATGTGGTGCTTACCGAGGAAGGGACAACGCTGCGTGAGCAGGTCGCGCCGCTGTGGCAGGCGCTGAACCAGGCGCTGGTCAACCCTGGTGCGGAACCGTCCGGGCTGCTACGCGTCAGCGTGATCCCCGGCTTTGGCCGCCACTGCCTGATGCCGATCCTTGCCGAGTTTCAGCGGCGCTATCCGATGATTCGCTTCGAGCTGTCGATGGAGGCCCGCAGCGTGAACCTGATTGGCGAACGCATCGATGTGGCCATCGGCCACCGCACGGTTCGTGATAACCGCGTGGTCGCCCGCGAGCTGTACACCTCAAAGATGATCATGGCGGCATCCCCGGCCTACTTAGCCGAGCACGGTGTGCCGCAAACGCTGGAAGACCTCATGGAGCATCGCTGCCTCGTACATCGCAACGCCGGTACCGGCCGCCTCCAGCAGTGGAGGGATAACGGCGCGCTGTTTGACGAGCCCTCCTGCTGGTTTATCACCACCTCACCGGATTCACTGGTGGATGCCGCGCTATCCGGCATGGGGATCGTTTATCTCGCCGACTGGTATCTCACCGGGCCGATTGGCGAAGGAAAACTACAGGCGATTTTGCAGGACGCTGTCACCAAACCGCAGCAGCTTTGGGTCAAGTACGCGGGAGGAAAAGTCCCGCCAAAAATCCGGGTTTTTGTCGAGTATTTATACGAAAAATTAATCAAATAATTCTCATCATTTTTATCAATGCCCGCCGTTTCTGCCGCCCCCGATTTGCTTTGTTCTGTATCAATAAAATCGCAAACATGTTTGATGCAAATCACTATATATAGAACTTAGAATGCACCCCAGCCCCACATGTTGTATCTATCAACTATTATTACAACAACTGCCACAGGATAAGCTTGGGGATTATCTGTGGATAAAAAGGGCCGAATTTCGGGAAGTTTTGACAGGACAAATGGCTACGTGCTCCCGAAGACACCCCTAATTTTGTGGATAACCTAAAAATAAACGGAGAAATCATGACACCGCATGTGATGAAAAGAGACGGGTGCAAGGTACCTTTCACTTCAGAGCGCATCAGAGAAGCTATTCTGCGTGCAGCTAAAGCAGCGGGAGTCGATGACGCGGACTATTGCGCCACCGTCGCAGATATTGTCAGCCAGCAGATGGCGGGCCGCAGCCAGGTCGACATTGGCGAGATCCAGGTCGCCGTGGAAAACCAGCTGATGGCCGGTAGCTATAAGCAGCTTGCGCGCGCGTACATTGAGTATCGCCATGACCGCGATATTGAGCGCGAGAAGCGTGGCCGTCTTAACCAGGAAATTCGCGGCCTGGTTGAGCAGACCAACTCATCCCTGCTTAACGAAAACGCCAACAAAGACAGCAAGGTGATCCCTACCCAGCGCGACCTGCTGGCCGGGATTGTCGCCAAGCACTATGCTAAACAGCATCTGCTGCCGCGTGACGTCGTACTGGCGCACGAGCGCGGTGATATCCATTATCACGATCTCGATTATTCTCCGTTCTTCCCCATGTTTAACTGCATGCTTATCGATCTGAAAGGCATGCTGACACACGGCTTCAAGATGGGCAACGCCGAGATTGAGCCGCCAAAGTCTATCTCTACCGCAACCGCCGTCACGGCACAGATTATCGCCCAGGTTGCCAGCCATATTTACGGCGGCACCACAATTAACCGCATCGACGAAGTGCTGGCGCCGTTTGTGACGGAAAGCTTTAACAAGCACCGTAAAATCGCCGAAGAGTGGCAGATCCTAAATGCAGAGGAGTATGCCCATTCCCGCACCGAGAAAGAGTGCTACGACGCTTTCCAGTCCCTTGAATATGAAGTGAATACTCTGCACACCGCCAACGGGCAAACGCCGTTCGTCACCTTTGGTTTTGGCCTCGGCACCAGCTGGGAGTCGCGCCTGATCCAGAAGTCTATTCTGCGTAACCGTATTGCCGGGCTAGGCAAAAACCGCAAAACCGCGGTGTTCCCAAAACTGGTCTTTGCAATCCGTGATGGCCTGAACCACAAGTTTGGCGACGCCAACTACGACATCAAGCAGCTGGCGCTGGAATGCGCGTCCAAACGCATGTACCCGGACATTCTCAACTACGATCAGGTTGTGAAAGTGACCGGCTCGTTTAAAACGCCAATGGGCTGCCGCAGCTTCCTCGGCGTGTACGAAGAAAACGGCGAGCAGATCCACGACGGGCGCAACAACCTCGGCGTGATCAGCCTGAACCTGCCGCGTATTGCGCTGGAAGCCAAAGGGGATGAAACCACCTTCTGGAAACTGCTGGACGATCGCTTACTGCTGGCGCGTAAAGCGTTGATGACGCGCATTGCCCGCCTGGAAGGCGTCAAAGCTCGCGTTGCGCCGATCCTCTATATGGAAGGTGCCTGCGGCGTTCGCCTGAAGGCCGACGACGACGTTTCTGAGATCTTTAAAAACGGCCGTGCCTCAATTTCTCTGGGCTATATCGGCATTCATGAAACGGTAAACGCTCTGTTTAGCAACCAGCACGTCTATGACAGCGAAGCCCTGCGCGAGAAAGCCGTTGCTATCGTGGCCCGCCTGCGCGAAGCCACCGACAGCTGGAAGGAAGAGACTGGCTATGGCTTTAGCCTGTACAGCACGCCAAGCGAAAACCTGTGCGACCGCTTCTGCCGCCTTGATACCGCTGAATTCGGCGTTGTACCCGGCGTAACCGACAAAGGCTATTACACCAACAGCTTCCACCTCGACGTGGAGAAAAAGGTTAATCCTTACGACAAAATCGACTTTGAGGCGCCATACCCGCCGCTGGCTAACGGTGGCTTCATTTGCTACGGCGAATACCCGAACATCCAGCACAACCTGCGGGCGCTGGAAGACGTATGGGATTACAGCTACAAGCATGTGCCTTATTACGGCACCAACACGCCCATTGATGAATGCTACGAATGCGGCTACACCGGTGAGTTTGAGTGCACCAGCAAGGGCTTTACCTGCCCGAAATGCGGCAATCACGATGCTGCGCGCGTGTCGGTTACCCGCCGCGTATGCGGTTACCTGGGCAGCCCGGATGCTCGCCCGTTTAACGCCGGTAAGCAGGAGGAAGTTAAGCGTCGCGTTAAGCACCTGGGTAACGGGCAGATCGGTTAAGTGAACATACATCAGTATTACCCGGTCGATATCGTTAACGGGCCGGGAACCCGCTGCACGCTGTTTGTCTCAGGCTGCGTGCATGAATGCGTGGGCTGTTATAACAAAAGCACCTGGCGTCTGAATTCAGGGATCCCCTTCACGCAGGAGAGTGAGGATCGCATTATCAGCGATCTGAACGATAGCCGGGTGCGCCGCCAGGGACTGTCGCTTTCGGGCGGTGACCCGCTGCATCCGCGAAACGTGCCGGACATCCTCAAACTGGTCAGGCGCGTACGTGCCGAATGCCCGGGCAAGGATATCTGGGTATGGACGGGCTATAAGATTGATGAGCTGGACGCTGCCCAGCAAGAAGTGGTCGCGCTGATTAACGTGCTGGTGGACGGCAAGTTTGTTCAGGATTTAAAAGACCCGGCGCTTATCTGGCGCGGCAGCAGCAACCAGGTCGTGCATCACCTGCGTTAAAACGGGCTTCCCGATGGCCAACGGAAGGCCTCACTTCAACGCGTCATGCCGGTGCACGTTTCCCCATTCACACATCATATCTAGCACCGGGATCAGCGACTGACCTCGATCTGAAAGGCTGTATTCAACCTTTGGCGGAATTTGCGGGTACTCGTTTCTGATAATCAGCCCGTCACTCTCCAGCTCTTTCAGCGTCAGGCTCAGAGTTCTGAAGGAGATGGTCCCGATGCAGCGCTTGAGCTCGTTAAAGCGGATCGCCGGTTTATGCTCCGCCAGCGCATAGAGAATAATCATTTTATATTTCCCATTCACCAGCGACAGCGTATAGGCAAACCCCGTATCGCCCATAAATGCGCAGGAATCCGGCGCGATCTCTTCGCCCATGACACTATCCTTTTGTATAGTACATATCAACAATGACAGTATTGTACTTTAATTTAAAGCTGCCTATGATGCAAAACATAAAATAATCGCTGACGGGTAGCCATCCCATAAGGACTTAAATA
This sequence comes from Styx infernalis, assembly GCA_018237865.1. Classification (NCBI taxonomy): domain Eukaryota; kingdom Metazoa; phylum Arthropoda; class Insecta; order Lepidoptera; family Riodinidae; genus Styx; species Styx infernalis. The sequence continues at coordinate 12,021 of DWAA01000076.1, read as the reverse complement.
TAAAAACGTTAATTGTTGTTATTCATCCCAATATCAATGAGTCAAAGATCAATAAGCGCTGGGTAAGCGAAGCAGAAAAACACCCAGAATTATATACCGTGCACAATCTTTATCAGGCTTATCAAGAGGGCGTTATTAATGTTGAAAGAGAACAGAAGCTGATTGAACAGCACGATAAAATTATTCTTCAATTTCCGCTGTACTGGTTTAACAGTCCGCCTTTGTTGAAGCAGTGGCTGGATGAGGTCTTCACCTATTGCTGGGCGTATGGCTCAACCAGCGGGCATAAGCTCAGAGGCCGCAAGTTCGCGCTGGCCGTGAGCGCCGGTATCAAGGAAGAGGATTTCTCGCGTGACGGGCGTTACCATCACACTTTGCAGGAAATACTTCTGCCTTTTGAAATGACGGCGAAATATGTCGAAGCAGATTATCAGCCATTCTATGCTTTTTATGGTGCAGAATATGAAATTTCACCACAACAGCTTGAAAGCAGCGCTAAAGGATATATTGATTACCTGCAGTCCTTTTAATATTCAGCATTTACCGGCCGGGCCGTTATTCCCTCAATAACCTATTGAGCGGCATTCCTGCGCCATTAAAAAGCCACGCGACTGCGTGGCTTTCGTTTATTAGCAGCCGGCAAATAATATTAAATAAGTGCCAGGCTACCAACAATAATGCCACTTAAAGCCACCAGCCCGCCGGTTAGCCACAGGGCTTTAGCCGGGAAAGCTTTATGCAGCATAATCAACGACGGCAGGCTGACCGCCGGAAGCGTAATCAGCAGCGCCAGCGCAGGAGCTGTGCCCATCCCCGCCAACATCATGGTTTGCACGATAGGAATTTCTGCCGCCGTCGGGATAACGAACAGGCAGCCGACAATCGCCATAGCAATGACCCAGAATAGCGTATCGCCCACTGCGCCATCGGCGTGCGGGAACAGCCAGACGCGTGCGGCACCAAGCACCAGCACGGCAAGGACATAAACAGGGATTGTGCTCCAGAACAGCTGCCACAGCGCTTTTCCCCAGCGGGGAAGGAAAGCCCCCTCTTCTGCCGAACGGCTGGCGACAGGTATTGGCTCACTGCTTTGCGGCTTATCCTTGACCCAACGCTGCACCAGTAAGGCAACGCCGAGCACCGTCGCAATGCCAGCAACTAAGCGTACCAGAGCAAACTGCCAGCCCAGCACAAACCCCATAAAGACCAGCGTCGCGGGGTTAAGCAGAGGGTTTCCCATCCAGAAAGCCAGCGCTCCACCCATAGAAACTGACTGGCGGCGCATACCTGCCGTCACCGGCGCAGCGCAGCAGGTACACATCATACCGGGGAGAGAAAACAGCGTGCCGAAGAGCGTGCCTCTGAAACGCTGCTGCCCCAGGGTGCGCAGCAGCCAGGCCCGGGGAATAAGCACCTGCACCAGCGAGCCCAGGATGACGCCCAGCACCGCCGCTTTCCAGACGGCCAGGAAATAGACCATCGCATAATCCAGCGCGGCTTTAAACGGATTCGCATCCGCCTGGGCAATGATGGATTTTCCAATGCTGTGGGTTTCCGCGGCGGTAAACGCTTTACCGTAGTAGGGTTGCCACTTCACGTACCAGAGCCCGGCTATCACTACCAGGAAAAACAGCGCGGGCTTCCACCACGGAAAGGCGCGTACTCCCGGGGCAGAAGAGGAAGAAAGAGACATAGTCGTTTCCCTGAAATTGATTAGCGAGAGAAGTATTTATCGCGCCATATTATGCGCGGCAGGCGCAATGGGAAAGGTTAAACACCAGAAGATTGTGCGGCTAATTCGCGCAGCTGGCCGGAGTCGAGAATCGTCACGCCTTCCCTCCCTGGATTGAACGCTGCGGAAAGCATCGCTTTCGCCACGTCCAGTGACTCAATAGCTTTTAGCTTGCCGGGCAGCATTTTGAAAATCGGCACCATCAGCGCCTCATTTAACCGGCGGGTATGGCGCTCCCCCAGCAGCATTGAGGGGCGAGCAAGGGTCAGATGCGGCCAATGCTGCGCTATCAGCGCATCTTCCATTTCCCCCTTCACGCGATTGTAGAAAAACGGTGAACGGCTATTAGCACCCAGAGCGCTTACCACCAGCATATGCTTTGCACCCAGCCGGAGGCCGGCAAGCGCGGTATCCACCACCAGCGTATAATCGACGAGAATAAAGGCCTCTTTGCTGCCCGCATCGCGTAGCGTCGTTCCCAGGCAGCAAAAGACGGTATCAACCGGCTCTGTAACCAGCGCAAGCGCATCGGAAAGCTGCGGATCGTGAGGATTAACCACCTTATTCAGGGCCACATTCAGCGGGCGACGGGTGGGTACCGCAATGGCGCTGATACGGGAGTCCTGGTTAAGCAGACGAAGTAAATGGCCGCCGACAAGCCCCGTGGCTCCGGTTATCAGGACACGACTCATACTGCCTCCAGAGAGTTGAATTGCTGGTGATTCAGGCATCACGTAACCAGTGTAGCTTTTTCCCGAAACCCAGCGTGTTATCCGTCATCTTCAGCTCATCGAGCCGAATTTCCCACATCGGGGCGGACATCACCTTCGCAATCGGAAAACGCTTTAAGTAGCGGCTACGGTAGTCGGCCACTTCTGTCGCGGGCAGCAGGCGAATCTCTCCGCGAAACTGCACGCCGCGGATAAGCGCCACCGTTTTGGGCTGGCCGTTTATCGTGCCGGCAACAGGCGCCTGCTCTCCAATCAGCTCGCCGTGGCGTGAAGTCGTTTCGCTCAGCAAATAGAACGCTACCCGCTCAGCATCGAAGATGTAAAAAGCATTCGCGCACCACAGCGTGTCTCCACTCCCGACGCAGTAGCTCAGAACATGTTGTTTTGTCAGCCAGCGGCTGATGGCATTGAGGGATTCCATCGTCATCCTGAACAGTGATACTCTGCGGCAAATGCTAATTATGCGCCCGCACTATGACTTCCTGGTATCTCTATTTAATTCGCTGCACCGATAACCGCCTGTACACCGGCATTACCACCGACGTAGCGCGTCGCTTTGCCCAGCATCAGGCCGGAAAAGGGGCTAAGGCACTGCGAGGTAAAGGGGAGCTTGCTTTGGTTTTTAGTCAGGCAGTGGGCGACAGGTCACTGGCGCTGCGTGCCGAATACCATATTAAGCAGTGGAGCAAGGCTGAGAAAGAAAGGCTGGTTGGAGGGAAGGTACCCCTTGAAGACCTGCTCGCAAGCCTTCAAGGGAAAACCCGTTAAACGTTATTAAAGTGGTCCGAATACTCCACCAGACCGCTTACGCCGTTTAAGGCATCATCCGCCAGCGGATGCACCTGGAATGCCGCCTCGGTGCCCGGCCAGATGCAGCGCAGGCCGTAACGGGCCGCAGGCTGGAAGCCAAGATGACCGTACATCTCCGGCGAACCCAGCGTGACCACGGCGGCATAGCCAAACTCATTCAGGGAGTCCAACCCTTCATAGACCAGCTGTTTGGCAATCCCCTGACCGCGAAAGGACTCATCCACCGCCAGCGGAGCAAGCCCAACCCACTGCAGCTCTTCGCCCTCAACGGCGACCGGGCTGAAGGCGACGTAGCCAATCACCTGACCTTCATCATCGGTTGCGACGAGACCCAGCGTTAGCAGCCCGTCTTCCCGCAACGCCCTGACCAGCTCAGCTTCGCCCTCGCCTTCAAAGGAACGGCGTAACAGCGCGTCGATGCCTGGGGCATCAATGGGGATCTCTACACGAATTAACATGGCTCACCTATCGAATTACCTTCAGAGACGGGGTTATGTTTCAAACCTGCCTCAACAAAATCAGCCAGCTGCAACAGCAGGATGCGTAGCGGTTTTGGCATCGCATCCAGCTCAATGGCATCCATTAGATTCTTCACATATAACCCGAGTTCCGTGTCGCCTTCAATGACCAGGCGACGCTGGAAAAATAAGGTATCCGGGTCCTGCTTGCGAGCGGCTATCAGCAACAGATCGTTGGCCTCAGCGCTAAAGCTCACGTCTGCTGGCGCATCGTCGCACACCAGCAGCTTATTGTCCTCTACGGAAGTAAACCACTTCAGCCCAAGGTCACGGACCTCAATACTTAGCCAGCGGCCTTCCAGAAAGTCCAGCTCTCCGTCCTGCAGCGCCTGACGGAACTGCCAGCCAAGCACCTGCTCCAGCACCTGACGCTTAACGGCAAAAGGGGTTAATCTGACCGGAACCCGCAGCAAAGAAGGACCAGCCTGAACCAGGCGAGAACGTAGTTTATCGAACACGGGTTTAGCTCCTTTAAAATATTTGCCGTTATTTTGCCATAACGGCAGTTCCCGGTGGCGCGCCAAATCAACAATTCCGCAGGTTGCTACGGCAACGAATTAGCGCGGAGCCCACTAAGCAATACGCCTTTCTCTGCCCCAAATCAAAAATTGTCGCCGACAGGTTAACTAAAATCCCGGTTCGTTAACAATTTTGCTGCCCGTCCCTGTGCAGCGCGGGCATTTATTCATGCCCCCTATGATTCAGGATAAATTATGGAGTTGCTTTGCCCGGCCGGAAACCTCCCGGCGTTGAAAGCGGCCATCGATAACGGTGCAGATGCGGTGTACATCGGCCTGAAAGATGATACCAACGCGCGTCATTTTGCAGGGCTTAACTTTACCGAGAAAAAGCTGCAGGAAGCCGTCAGCTACGTGCACCAACGCCGCCGTAAGCTGCATATTGCCATCAATACTTTCGCTCATCCTGACGGCTATGCGCGCTGGCAGCGAGCGGTCGATATGGCCGCGCAGCTTGGGGCCGATGCGCTGATCCTTGCAGATTTAGCGATGCTGGAATATGCCGCCGAGCGCTACCCGCATATTGAGCGCCACGTGTCGGTTCAGGCTTCAGCCACCAATGAGGAAGCGATCCGTTTTTATCATCGCAATTTTGACGTTGCCCGTGTCGTGCTGCCGCGCGTGCTTTCTATTCATCAGGTCAAACAGCTCGCTCGCGTCACGCCGGTACCGCTGGAGGTCTTTGCTTTCGGCAGCCTGTGCATCATGGCTGAAGGACGCTGCTATCTTTCGTCTTACCTCACCGGCGAGTCGCCGAATACCGTGGGTGCCTGCTCGCCTGCTCGCTTTGTGCGCTGGCAACAAACCCCGCAGGGGCTGGAATCGCGGCTGAACGACGTGCTGATCGACCGCTATAAGGACGGCGAAAATGCGGGCTATCCCACGCTCTGCAAAGGACGTTATCTGGTTGACGATCGCCCCTACCATGCGCTGGAAGAACCCACCAGCCTCAACACGCTTGAACTGCTCCCGGACCTGCTGGCCGCGAACATTGCTTCAGTGAAAATCGAAGGCCGCCAGCGCAGTCCGGCTTACGTTACTCAGGTGGCAAAAGTCTGGCGCCAGGCTATCGACCGCTGCATGGCCGATCCTAAAAACTACCAGGCACAGCCCGCATGGATGGAAACGCTGGGCGCGATGGCCGAAGGTACCCAAACGACGCTCGGTGCCTATCACCGCCAATGGCAGTAGGAAACAGCATGAAATATTCATTAGGGCCGGTGCTTTACTACTGGCCAAAAGAGACGCTGGAAAAGTTTTATCAGGCCGCGGCCAAAAGCCGTGCCGACGTGATTTACCTGGGCGAAGCGGTATGCAGTAAGCGTCGGGCAACTAAAGTCGGTGACTGGCTGGATATGGCTAAAATGCTCGCGGGCCAGGGCAAGCAGGTGGTGCTTTCCACGCTAGCGCTGGTACAGGCGCCTTCCGAGCTTGGCGAATTGAAGCGCTACGTAGAGAACGGCGATTTTCTGATTGAAGCCAATGATATCGGCAGCGTGAATATGGCCGCCGAACGCAAGCTGCCGTTCGTCGCCGGACACGCGCTCAACTGCTATAACGCCGTTACGCTACGTCTGCTGCACAAGCAGGGCATGATGCGCTGGTGTATGCCGGTAGAACTCTCCCGCGACTGGCTTGCCAATATGCTTAACCAGTGCGATGAGCTTGGTATCCGCGATAAATTCGAAGTGGAGGTGCTGAGCTACGGCCATCTGCCGCTGGCTTATTCCGCGCGCTGCTTCACCGCACGTTCGGAAGACCGCGCCAAGGACGAATGCGAAACCTGCTGCATTAAGTACCCAAACGGCCGGGATATGCGCTCTCAGGAGCAGCAGCAGGTCTTCGTGCTTAACGGTATTCAGACCATGAGCGGCTATGTTTATAACCTTGGTAATGAGCTGACGTCGATGAAAGGGCTGGTAGATATCGTTCGCCTGTCGCCAATGGGCCTGGGAACGTTGGATATTCTTAACGCCTTCCGTGCCAATGAAAACGGCAGCTCACCTCTGCCGCTGGCCAACCGCAGCGACTGCAACGGTTACTGGCGACGCGTTGCCGGACTGGAGCTGCGGGCCTGAGAATAGCTCACTTTGTTAACAAGTCTCGTCATTTTTTAATGCACTATTAAAGGTGCAGCTTTTCTGGCAGGCGCGGTATTCCTGCGCCAGGCTGGAAGAAGACCTTCAATCTGATGACGACGCTGTAACAAAAGTGAGCGGTTATGACTGACAAAAATATTGCTTTCTCGGTGCTCGATCTTGCACCGATCCCTCAAGGCTCCTCGGCACAGGAGGCTTTTTCCCACTCTCTGGATCTTGCCCGACTGGCTGAAAAGCGCGGCTACCACCGCTACTGGCTGGCGGAACACCATAATATGGTCGGCATTGCCAGCGCGGCAACGTCAGTACTGATTGGTTACCTGGCCGCGAATACCACCACGCTGCATTTAGGCTCCGGCGGCGTGATGCTGCCTAACCATTCACCGCTGGTGATTGCCGAGCAGTTCGGTACCCTGAATACGCTTTACCCGGGACGTATTGACCTCGGGCTTGGCCGGGCGCCGGGCAGCGATCAGCCCACCATGAGGGCGCTGCGACGCCATATGAGCGGCGACGTTGATAACTTCCCGCGGGATGTTGCGGAGCTGGTCGACTGGTTTGATTCCCGCGACCCGAATCCACACGTTCGCCCCGTTCCTGGCTATGGGGAAAAGGTCCCGGTGTGGCTGCTAGGCTCCAGCCTGTATAGCGCTCAGCTGGCGGCGCAGCTTGGTTTGCCGTTTGCTTTTGCCTCGCACTTTGCGCCCGATATGCTGTTCCGGGCGCTGCAGCTGTACCGCGAGAACTTCAAGCCATCCGAGCGACTGGCAAAACCTTACGCGATGGTATGCATCAATATCGTTGCGGCAGACAGCACACGGGATGCCGAGTTCCTGTTCACCTCTATGCAGCAGGCGTTTGTCCGGCTGCGCCGCGGTGAAACCGGGCAGTTACCACCGCCGGTGGAAAATATGCATCAGCTCTGGTCTGCCTCAGAGCAGTACGGCGTCCAGCAGGCGCTGAGCATGTCTCTGGTGGGGGATAAAGCAAAAGTGCGTCACGGCCTTGAGTCCGTTCTGCGCGAAACCGAAGCGGATGAAATCATGGTTAACGGGCAGATTTTCGATCATCAGGCACGCTTGCATTCGTTTGATTTGGCGATGCAGGTGAAAGAAGAGCTTTTAGGTTAGCAATGTTCTGGGCCCTCTCAGTTCGGAGGGCCCGTGAGTATTTACTTATAGACCGGTAACACATCAAAGGTAGAAAGGATGTGTACCAGCGCGTTGCCCACGCCAAAGACCAGAATCAGGGCAATCATCGGCTTACCGCCCCAGACCCGGAATTTAGGGCTACCAAAACGCTGGCGGGAAGCCCGGGCCAGCAACGCAGGAACAATTGCCGCCCAAATCGTTGCCGCCAGTCCCGCATAGCCAATGGCATACAGGAAGCCGTTCGGCCACAGCAGGCCACCGACAATCGGCGGAACAAATGTCAGCAGCGCGGTTTTCAAACGCCCGAATGCAGAATCATCAAAACCAAACAAATCAGCCAGGTAATCGAACAGCCCAAGCGTAACGCCGAGGAACGAACTCGCCACCGCAAAGTTTGAGAACACCACCAGCAGCAGATCCAGGCTTCGACTGTTGAGCACGCCGCTCAGCGCCTGCACCAGCACATCGATGTTGCCTCCCTTCTCCGCAATGCCGACGAACTCAGGGCGCGGAATATTGCCCATCGTCCCCAGCAGCCAGATGGCATAAAGCACCAGCGCCATCAGCGTGCCGTATACCAGGCAACGAATAATGGTGCGAGGGTCTTTACCGTAATACTTCATCAGGCTTGGTACGTTACCGTGATAGCCAAAAGAGGCCAGACAGAACGGCAGCGTCATCAGCAGGTATGGCGTATAGGAGGCATTGCTCTCCGCCACGTTAAACAGCGTTGTCGGCGTCACATGTCCAAGCAGGCTGCCAAAGGTCAGGAAGAAAGTGATCACTTTCGCGCCCAGGACAATCGCCGTCATGCGGCTAACCGCTTTAGTGCTCAGCCAGACAATAAACGCGACAACCAGCGCAAAGACCAGCCCCGCCAGGCGGGCAGGCACGTTTAACGACAGCTCCGAGAACGTATGGTGCAGGATAGAGCCGCTGGCCGAGATGTAGGCGTAGGTGAGGATATAAAGCACAAAGGCGATCGACAGGCCGTTTATCGCGTTCCAGCCTCTGCCCAGCAGATCTTTGGTAATGGTGTCGAAGCTGGAGCCAATGCGGTAGTTGAGGTTTGCTTCCAGGATCATCAGCCCGGAATGCAGCATGCAAAACCAGGTGAACACCAACGCGGCCAGCGACCAAAAGAACCAGGCGCCCGACATCACCACGGGTAACGAAAACATCCCTGCGCCTATGATGGTCCCACCGATAATCATTACGCCGCCTATTAACGAAGGCTTTGTACCGGTGGTGGTTAACGTTGTCATATCGAATCCCTGAAAAACTGAGCACGACGAAATTGTCTTATGTGGCTCATTGTACCAGTACATGAGTACAAAAGGGATAAAAAAAAGCCCCGATTGCGATAACCGAGGCTTTTCTGACTGCCGTTTAAACTTCAAACGGCAGATTATAGGTCAATTATGCATCACCGAAGCGACGACGTGCGGTTGCTGCACCGTCTTCACGACGCGGGCCACGGCCACCTTCACGGCGTTCGCCGCTGAAGCTACGACCTGCACCTGCACCGGCACCTTCGCGACGTGGGCCACGACCGCCTTCACGACGCTCGCCGCCGAAGCTACGGCCACCACCGTCACGACCGCCACGGCGTTCACCGCTGCGCTCTGGACGAGGCTGCGCATCACCCAGCAGCTGCATATTCATCGGCTTGTTCAGAATACGAGTACGGGTAAAGTGCTGCAGAACTTCACCCGGCATGCCTTTCGGCAGCTCGATGGTGGAGTGAGTACCGAACAGCTTGATGTTACCGATGTAACGGCTGCTGATGTCGCCTTCGTTAGCAATAGCGCCAACGATGTGACGAACTTCAACACCATCATCACGGCCCACTTCGATGCGATACAGTTCCATATCACCAGCTTCACGACGCTCACGACGTGGACGATCTTCACCACCGCGCTCTGGACGATCGCCACGCGGGCCACGGTCATTACGGTCGCCACGACGTTCGAAACGATCGTCACGTTCTTTGAATTCGCGACGTGGACGCATCGGTGCATCTGGTGGCAGGATCAGCGGACGCTCACCCTGGGCCATTTTCAGCAGCGCTGCAGCCAGCGTTTCGATATCCAGCTCTTCTTCAGCAGAAGGTTGAATTTTTGCCAACAGCGCACGGTACTGATCCAGATCGCTGCTTTCCAGCTGCTGCTGAACTTTAGCGGCGAATTTAGCCAGACGGCGTTCACCCAGCAGGTCTGCGTTTGGCAGCTCTACTTCAGGGATAGTCAGCTTCATGGTGCGTTCGATGTTGCGCAGCAGACGGCGTTCACGGTTCTCAACGAACAGCAGCGCACGGCCAGCACGACCGGCACGACCGGTACGACCGATACGGTGAACGTAAGACTCGGAGTCCATCGGGATGTCGTAGTTAACCACCAGGCTGATACGCTCAACGTCCAGTCCACGGGCCGCAACGTCGGTCGCGATCAGGATGTCCAGACGACCATCTTTCAGGCGCTCCAGGGTCTGCTCACGCAGCGCCTGGTTCATGTCACCGTTCAGCGCGGCGCTGTTGTAACCGCTGCGCTCCAGCGCTTCAGCCACTTCCAGGGTCGCGTTTTTGGTACGCACGAAGATAATCGCCGCATCAAAATCTTCTGCTTCCAGGAAACGCACCAGCGCTTCGTTTTTGCGCATGCCGTACACAGACCAGAAGCTCTGGCTGATGTCAGGGCGAGTGGTCACGCTTGACTGAATGCGCACTTCTTGAGGATCTTTCATGAAGCGACGGGTAATGCGACGAATCGCTTCCGGCATGGTAGCAGAGAACAGCGCGGTCTGATGTTCAGCCGGGATCTGCGCCATGATGGTTTCAACGTCTTCGATGAAGCCCATACGCAGCATTTCATCCGCTTCGTCCAGAACCAGACCTTTCAGGCCGGACAGGTTCAGCGTACCGCGTTTCAGGTGGTCAAGCAGACGCCCTGGGGTACCAACAACAATCTGTGGTCCCTGACGCAGAGCGCGCAGCTGCACGTCATAGCGCTGGCCGCCGTAAAGGGCAACAACGTTCACGCCGTGCATATGTTTAGAGAAATCCGTCATGGCTTCTGCAACCTGAACCGCCAGTTCACGGGTCGGTGCCAGCACCAGGATTTGCGGTGCTTTCAGCTCAGGATCGAGGTTGTTCAGCAGCGGCAGAGAGAATGCTGCAGTTTTACCGCTACCGGTCTGGGCCATACCCAGAACGTCACGGCCATTCAGCAGATGTGGAATACACTCTGCCTGGATTGGCGATGGCTTTTCGTAGCCCAGGTCGTTAAGAGCCTGAATGATGGAGGCCTGCAGCCCCAGATCAGAAAAAGTGGTTTCGATGATATCAGTCATGTAGTACATGTGCCTCATTGATGGCGGCCAGTCTACGTAACTCATCGTGAAATTGATCTGCAATTTTCATTGAAAAGTGTGAACCGGCTCAAATTTGATTGATTAACGAACAAAAACGCCCTCACCCGTGAAGGTGATGACTTTAGTTAAAAAGTGTATGGGACGATCGTTGTTCGTCAGCTATTGCTGGTCCGATTCTGCCAGGTCGTCATGCTCCTGGCCCAAGAGCGCTAATTCCAACAATGCATAACGATGCTCAACGTAGTTGTGTACGTTGTTAGCAACCGCTAACTTGAACAGTGCCTTGGCGCTGTCCTTATCCCCCAGACTTAGGTAGTACTTACCTAAATAGAAGTTGGTTTCACTGAGATGCTCAGCGAGCGAGGTGTTATCCGTTGCGTCCGCCTTGAGGCGTTCCATTAGCTCTTTTTCGCTAATGTTGCCCAGGTAGAACTCGACAATGTTCCATCCCCATTGTTCTTTATCCGATTTCTCGAGACGCTGTTGTAGCGCCACTTTGGCCTGCTTTTCGTCCAGATTGCGTTCAGCAATATAGAGCCACAGGCTACGGAAAGGATCGTTGGGATCGTCTTGATAAAACGCCAGCAGATCATCTTGCGCTAAACGATAACGACCACCGTAATAGAGGGCGATACCGCGATTTAAATGCGCGTAGTTGTAAGTTGGATCAAGCTCAAGTACAGAATCAAACGCTTCATAGGCAGCATCAAAATTGCCTGCCTGCGTTAAATAAATGCCTAAGTAATTGAATACTTCAGGCATATCGGGACGGATGGCCAACGCTTGTGAAAAATCATTACGCGCCAGAGCCCTCAGACCGAGACTATCATACAACACTCCGCGCTCATATAAAAGCTGTGCGCGTTCGTCATCGGTCAAAGCCCGACTGGCAAGTATTTGTTCCATGCGTGCCAGAATCACTTCCTGCTGTAGCGTAGGCTGCAGTGGCACCGCTAATACTTCGTTCTTACGCCAGGCAGAGTTGCTGCATCCGGCCAGCGTGATAGCCGTCGCAACGAAACACCAGCGCAAAAAAGGCTTCATTTCCTACTCCCGAAGACAACAAATGGATGAACGTCCTGTCCCCCGGCTG
>DWAA01000075.1:0-19848 GCA_018237865.1 Styx infernalis | reverse complement strand
TGATAGACTATGCCCCGAAAATCGAGTCATGTTCCACCACATTAGCGAGTATCTCTATGAAAGCAGGCATTATTGGTGCAATGGAAGAAGAAGTTACGCTGCTGCGTGACAAAATCGAAAACCGTCACACTCTGAGCATCGCCGGTTGCGAAATTTATACCGGGACGCTGAACGGCGTTGAAGTGGCGCTGCTGAAGTCCGGCATCGGCAAAGTTTCTGCGGCCATGGGTGCTACGCTGCTGCTGGAACACTGCAAGCCAGACGTTATCATCAATACCGGCTCCGCCGGTGGCCTGGCACCGACGCTGAAAGTGGGCGATATCGTGGTTTCCGACGAAGTGCGCTATCACGATGCTGACGTCACCGCTTTTGGCTACGAGTATGGCCAGATGGCGGGCTGCCCGGCGGCTTTCGTTGCCGATAAAAAGCTTATCGAAGCGGCAGAAACCTGTATTAAAGAGCTGGATCTGCACGCGGTTCGCGGCCTGATCGTCAGCGGTGACGCGTTTATTAACGGCTCCGTTGCGCTGGCAAAAATTCGCCATAACTTCCCTCAGGCCGTTGCGGTAGAAATGGAGGCAACGGCTATCGGCCACGTCTGCCATAACTTCAACACGCCGTTTGTGGTTGTACGCGCCATCTCTGACGTAGCCGACCAGCAGTCTCACCTCAGCTTTGAAGAGTTCCTGTCCGTTGCCGCGAAGCAATCCACCCTGATGGTGGAGAAACTGGTTCAGCATCTGGCCCGTGGCTAAGCTCATCCTTTGGCGCGGGGCTGCCGCCCTGCTCCTTTGCCTCCCGGCGTTGCTGCTTGCGGCGCCTCGGGTTATCTCCCTCTCTCCTGCCAATACTGAGCTGGCGTTTGCTGCCGGGATCACTCCGATTGCGGTGAGCGCTTACTCTGATTACCCGCCTGAAGCAAAGCAAATTGAGCAGCTCGCTAACTGGCAGGGGGTCAATTTTGAACGCATTGTCGCCCTGAAGCCGGATGCGGTTCTGGCATGGCGCGGCGGGAATCCCGACAGGCAGGTTAATCAACTTGTTTCGCTCGGGATCAAGGTCATCTGGCTGGATCCTAAAAGCGTGTCTGACGTTGAAGCCGCACTGCGCCAGCTTGCGCCACTAAGCCCAACGCCTGAAAAAGCGCTGAAGGCAGCGGCGGATCTTTCCCGCCAGTTCGCCGAACTGAAAGCCCGCTACGGCCACACACAAAGCAAAAAAGTGTTTCTGCAGTTCAGCCAACAGCCGCTTTTTACCACCAGCAGAGAATCGATTCAGAACGAGGTCGTTGCGCTATGCGGCGGGCAAAATATCTTTGCCGACAGCCGGGTCCCCTGGCCACAGGTCAGCCGCGAGCAGGTTCTGATGCGCCAGCCACAGGCTATTATTATTTCGGGTGACGCGAGCAATATTCCGTCGGCACGGCAGTTCTGGGGTAATCAATTGAAAGTTCCGGTTATTGCCGTCAATGATGACTGGTTTACTCGCTCGGGCCCGCGTATTATCCTCGCCGCAAAACAGCTCTGTGAAGAGCTGGCGAAAGCTTAACGTCATGCTCTGAGGGTCATAAATGCTGGTCTATTGGCTGGATATTGTCGGTACCGCCGTGTTCGCTATTTCCGGCGTTTTGTTGGCCGGAAAGCTGCGAATGGATCCCTTTGGCGTGCTGGTGCTTGGCGTGGTCACGGCGGTAGGCGGCGGCACAATCCGCGATATGGCGCTGGCCAATGGCCCGGTGTTCTGGGTGAAAGATCCCACCGACCTCGTGGTCGCCATGGTGACCTGCATGCTGACGATTGTGCTGATACGCCAGCCTCGCCGTTTGCCAAAATGGATACTTCCCGTGCTCGACGCCGTCGGCCTGGCGGTTTTTGTCGGTATTGGCGTCAATAAGGCCTTTCTGGCCCATGCCAGCCCGCTGGTCGCTATCTGCATGGGCGTAATAACCGGCGTAGGCGGCGGGATTATCCGCGACGTGCTGGCGCGCGAAATCCCGATGATTTTGCGCACTGAGATTTACGCCACCGCCTGTATTATCGGCGGTATTGTCCATGCCACGGCCTACCACACCTTTAACGTTCCGCTGGAACAGGCCAGTATGATTGGTATGGTGGTCACGCTGGTGATTCGGCTGGCGGCAATTTACTGGCATCTTAAACTGCCGACCTTTGCGCTAAATGACCGACAGTAGCGATAAAAAAAGCCGCGTTGATACGCGGCTTTTCGATTTCAGCTGATGAACATCAGATGCTGAAGGAAGAACCACACCCGCAGGTGCTTTTCGCGTTCGGGTTGGTCACCACGAAGCGGGAGCCTTCCAGGCCTTCGCTGTAATCTACAGCGCCGCCGACCAGGTATTGCAGGCTCATCGGATCCACAACCAGAGCAACGCCCTGTTTCTCGATGGTCATGTCGCCGTCGTTAATCTGGTCGTCAAAGGTGAAGCCATACTGGAAGCCGCTGCAACCACCACCGGTGATATAGACGCGAAGTTTCAGATCGGGGTTCTCTTCGTCTGCAATCAGACTTTTCACTTTATTGGCTGCTGCTTCGGTAAACTGCAGCGGCAGCGCTACGTCATCACTCATTTTTTGCTCCCAACAATTAACAAGTCGGGCAGAAAACAACCCGCACTTTTGCGGCATTATCTAATACCCGAGTAAATCGTTCAAGTATTCTGCCCGGCAGAAGCCAGCTCGTTCGCCCGAGCCTTCTCAGCCTCTTGTTTTGCCAGCGTTCTTGCCAGAATCACCGAGTATAGCGGTTTCCCGCCCAAAAATTGTGCCAACAGTGTGGCCCCAAGGCAGGTGATAATCATTGGCAGAATGAGCTGATAATTATCCGTCATCTCAAGCACCAGCACGATAGCGGTCAAGGGTGCGCGCAGCGAGGCCGCCAGCAGCGCCCCCATTCCGGCAATGGCAAAAGTCCCCATATCAAGATGATAGGCAGGAAACCAGGCCGTACATGCCGTACCAAATGCGGTACCCAGCAGCGTCCCCAGCGCCAGCATCGGCGCAAAAATACCGCCCGGTGCGCCGGAGGAAAAACAGAGCAGCGTCGTGATAACGCGCGCCACAAACAGGAACAGCAGCATACCGATGGTGTAGTTCCCCACTGCCGCAATCGGGATCAGGCTAAACCCGCCGCCGGACGCCGCCTGCTGGATAAGCCCCAGCACGCCGCAGAGGCCACCGATGAGCCCACCAATCAATACCCACTTCTTAATATTGCCGCCGTGGATGCGCTGGAACATATCCTGAGCGCCAATCACCAGCCGGTTAAACACCACGCCGACGATGCCAAAGATCATGCCGAGGATCAGATACAGCCACAGCGTGTTGACCGACGCATCCGCCAGCTTGCCCACCTGAATCACCGTGGTTTCGGTATTAAAAATACGGAACACGATGCTCGACATAATCACGCCGATAAATACCGCTTTTATCGAAATCAGGTTATAGCGGAACTGAGTACGCATCTCTTCGATGATAAACAGTATTCCGGCAAGGGGCGCATTAAACGCGGCGGACAGGCCTGCAGCTGCACCGGTAGCCAGCAGCGAGTGACGGGCTTCCGCACCTTTGAGGCGGAAGATATCGGTGACCATTCGCCCAATGTTGCCGCCGAGCTGTACGGTTGGCCCTTCCCGCCCCAGCACCATTCCCGCGCCAAGCGTGCCCATCCCGCCGATGAATTTCACCGGGATCACGCGCCACCAGCGCACCGGACGTAAATCCTCCAGCGCGCCTTCTATCTCAGGAATGCCAGAACCACCGGCTTCTGGTGCAAAACGGCGTACCAGAAAATAGCCCACCATCGCCAGCAGCGCGGAGCTGATAAACGCCAGCGGCCACACCAGCCAGGCGCTGTCTGCGACCTGCGCAAGCATGCCGATGCGGTGCTGTAGCACCCAGTTGACCGATTTCTCAAACGCCACGCCGACCAGGCCCGCCAGGGTCCCCACGATGGCGGCCATCAATAGAATCATAAGCGGCATTTTATCCTGGCCAATCAGACGGCGCAGAATAGCGCCGCGACGCTGGCTGACGCTTTGCGCCGGGTCGAGAGAATCATGGGCTGAGTTCATGGGTCCAAACCGTTTAGTCATACAAATAAGGCGGGCATTTTACCCACAGAACACACCTTCGTCTTATTAAATTCCCTAATAAACCGTAACGTTTGATTTGGGCAAATATTTCAACGCAGCGCAGGTTTCACATAGAATAGCCCGCTGTCACCATTTCCACGAATCAGGAGCCGATTCATGAGTAAGTCTGAAAACCTGTACGCCGCAGCCCGCCAGGTCATTCCCGGCGGCGTTAACTCACCGGTACGCGCCTTTACCGGCGTGGGCGGTGTGCCACTGTTTATCGAGCGTGCGGACGGGGCTTACCTGTATGACGCGGACGGTAAAGCCTATATCGATTACGTCGGCTCATGGGGGCCAATGGTGCTCGGCCACAACCATCCGGCAATCCGCAATGCGGTCATCGAAGCCGTAGAGCGCGGCCTGAGCTTTGGCGCGCCAACCGAGATGGAAGTGAAAATGGCGGAGCTGGTTTGCGAACTGGTGCCAACCATGGATATGGTCCGTATGGTTAACTCCGGTACCGAAGCCACCATGAGCGCCATCCGCCTGGCGCGCGGCTACACCGGCCGCGATAAAATCATCAAGTTTGAAGGCTGCTATCACGGCCACGCGGACTGCCTGCTGGTGAAAGCCGGTTCCGGTGCGCTGACCCTTGGCCAGCCAAACTCTCCGGGTGTTCCGGCTGATTTTGCGAAACACACGCTGACCTGCACCTACAACGATTTGGCCTCCGTTCGCGAAGCCTTCGAGCAATATCCGCAGGATGTTGCCTGTATTATCGTTGAGCCAGTTGCTGGCAACATGAACTGCATTCCACCGCACGCTGACTTCCTGCCGGGCCTGCGCGCGCTGTGCGACGAATTCGGCGCGCTGCTGATCATCGATGAAGTGATGACCGGCTTCCGCGTGGCGCTGGCTGGCGCTCAGTCCTACTATGACGTCGAGCCGGACCTGACCTGCCTCGGCAAAATCATCGGCGGTGGGATGCCGGTCGGCGCCTTCGGCGGCCGCCGTGAAATCATGGACGCGCTGGCGCCAACCGGCCCGGTTTACCAGGCGGGCACGCTGTCCGGTAACCCTATTGCGATGGCCGCAGGCTTTGCCTGCCTGACCGAAGTGTCGCAGCCGGGTATTCATCAGACCCTGACCGAACTGACGGAAATGCTGGCTAATGGCCTGCTCAAAGCGGCAAAAGCAGAGAACATCCCTCTGGTGGTGAATAACGTCGGCGGCATGTTCGGCCTGTTCTTCACCGCTGCAGAAACCGTAACCAGCTATAAAGACGTGGTGGCGTGCGACATTGAGCGCTTCAAGCGCTTCTTCCACCTGATGCTGGAAGAAGGCGTTTACCTGGCACCGTCTGCGTTTGAAGCGGGCTTTATGTCAGTGGCCCACAGCAAAGAAGATATTCAGAGAACCATTGACGCGGCGCGCCGCGTGTTTGCGAAACTGTAATTTTTATGCCCCCCCTCTCCCTGAAAGGGAGAGGGCTATCGTCCCTGCTTTCTCAGCAAATAAACGAAGTAAGGCGCGCCGATAAACGTCGCCAGCAGCCCAGCCGGAACCTGGTTCGGGAACAAAATCATCCTGCCGCACCAGTCAGCCAGAATCATTAACATCCCCCCCAAAATCCCGGCAATCACTATCTGCGGCATCGCCCTGCGGAACCCAAGCATGCGAGCAATATGCGGAGCCATCAGCCCGACAAAGCTCAATGGGCCAACGATTAACGTCGCGGTGGCGGTCAACGTTGCCGCCAGTAACAGCAGCGCAAAACGCGATGGCGTTAATGCCATACCGACCGCCCTCGCCGTCGCGCCGCCCAGCGGCAAAATCACCAGCCAGCGGCGCAGCAGCGGCGTTAAGGTTAACAGCACAGCCATAACTACCAGCGTTCTGACCGCCTGTTCGCCCGTCACGTTATACGTTGAGCCGGAAATCCAGGTCAGCAGCGTCGCCATACGCGGATCGCCGCTCGCCATCAGCATCATCAGCAGCATGGTAAAAGCAGTGCTGAGCGCCATCCCGGCCAGCAGCATTCGCTGAGGTGAAAAACCTCCGCGCCCGGCGGCAATCATGATGATAACCAGCGTCACCGCAGCGCCAAGACTGCCTGCAGGCAGAAGCCAGACAAAAGCATTCCCCGGCACGATAAACAGCATCAGCACGACGCCAAACGCCGCGCCGGAGCTAATCCCCAACACTTCCGGGCTTGCCATCGCATTGCCGGTTAAGCGCTGGATCAGGCAGCCCGCAACCGCCAGCATTACCCCGGCAGTCAGGGCAGCCACAACTCGCGGCCATCGCCACGGCAGCACCTCGTCGAATAGCGCGCCGCTAAGCCAGCGCCAGCCATGAGCATCGCGTCCCAGAGACAGCGCAGCGGCAATAACCAGCAGCAAAACGCCAAGACTTATCGCAACCCACAGCAGAACGCGCTGACGTTCGGTCTGCACGTGGTCTCCGGCGCTCATTGACGGCGCACCGCTGGTACGCAGGCGCGGCAGCATCCACAGCAGGATAGGCGCACCAATCAGCGCGGTAATGGTGCCGGTAGAAACCTCGCCCCATACGCTGGAGAGCCAGACCACAACCTGGTCAGAAAGCCAGAGAATCAACGCACCAATCAGCGGCGCGAGGAACAAACGCGCGGCCAGGCGACGAGCGCCTAACATTTTTGCCAGCAGTGGGGCAAACAGCCCGATAAAACCGACAATCCCGACCGCATTAACCAGCTGAGCGCTGATCACAATCGCCAGCGCCAGCGTCGCCAGCCTGACCAGCGAAAGCGCCAGGCCGAGATTACGGGCTACGCCATCATCCAGCCCCATCAGCGTTAACGGACGCAGCAGCAGCAGCGTTAGCAGCAGGCCACCCAGCAAGCGTGGCCACAGGCTTTCAACGCTGCTCCAGTCCTGCTGGTTGAGCGAACCGGTGCTCCACAGGAACATATTCTGCAGCTGGTCATGATGGAAGATAGCCAGTAGCTGATTGACCGCGCCGCAGTAAAGGCTCAGCACCAGCCCCGCAAGAATAAGCGTGACCGGCGACATACGCTTGCCCCAGGCAACGCCGAAGACCAGCAGGCCAACGGCAGCAGCACCAAGCAGCGCCGCAAAGGGCTGTGCCGCCTGCGGGAGCACCCAAAGCGTGGCGACGGTAACGCCAAGCTGAGCGCCGCTGGCTACCCCAAGCGTCGTCGGCTCGGCCAGCGGGTTACGCAGCACCTGCTGGAATAACACGCCGACGAGCCCCAGCCCGGCACCGATCAGCAGCGATATCGCAAGGCGCGGCAGCAGGCTGAAGTGAAACAGCATCTGTTGAATATTGTCGATATCCGGCGCGGCAAAAGCGCGGCGCCACTGCCCGGAGGGCAAGACGCCGTTCATGTTATGAAGCGTCAGCCATAGCGCGCAGACAAACAGGGCAAGCAGTAAACCGGCCGGGAAGATGACGCGGCGTCTGTTCATGGCAGGCTCCTCAGGCCGTCATCCAGCACGTGGGCAAAGTGCATCGCCGACATCGTCGTGCCATAAAGCCAGACGGCGGGTACCTGCTGAAAACGGTTCTGGCGGATAAACGGCATCGCTTTCCACAGGGGCGTCGCGGCAATCTGGCGGGCTACTGCTTCGTTTTTATGGTCAAAGCACAGCACATCGGCATCTTTAATCGCCGCCAGACGCTCAATCCCCACCACCGCGGTTCCCCAGAAGTTGGTTTCTTCCTGCCAGGCATTCTTCACCCCCAGCAGATCCATCACCTGCTGGAACAAACTGTGCTTGCCCACCACCAGCGCATGGCGATTATCCAAAAATGACATCAGCAGCACCGGACGGTTACCGCGAGCGGCAAAGCGGGGCTTCATGCTGGCAATAAACGCATCAAACTCGGTCAAATGCTGGCTAGCCGCCTGCTGCATCCCCAGCGTATCGCCCAGCTGAATTAACGACTTACGCGCGATATCCAGCGGCTTGCCGGAGCCGTCGTTAAAATTGAAACCCAGCCCGGGCGCAATGCGGGTGATTTTCTCCGGCGAAGGTCCGTAGCCAGCAGAATAGAGAATTAAAGAGGGTTTTAGCTGTGCCATCAGCTCAAGGTTAGGTTCAGTGCGTAGGCCAACGTCCACCACGCCTTCCGGCAGCTTAGGTTCGTTGACCCAAATATGATAATTAGGAATGTCGGCGACGGCCATCGGCGTCACGCCGAGCGCCATCATCAGCTCAACGGGCAGCCACTCCAGCGCGATGATGCGTTTTGCATCCGGTACCGCCGCCTGCGCCGCGGGAAGCTTTAGCAGCAGCGGTGAAAGCGCCATCGCCGCCAGAAGGCGGCGACGGGTTAAAAGAAAGTCATTCATACGGCTCATCAATAAACAAAACTAACCGGTGCAGCGCCCGCCGGGTGCGGCAGGATGCCCATCGGAATACCGTAGATGTGCTCCAGCGTGTCGCTTTGCATCAGCGCCTCTGGCGTGCCCTGAGCGATCATTTCGCCACCGCGTAGTGCCACAAGGTTATCGCAATAGCGTGCAGCCATATTGATATCGTGCAGAACGGCAACCACCGTCAGACCGCGCTCCTGGCTAAGGCGATGAATCAGCGCCAGCACGTCCACCTGATGGGCAATATCCAGCGCGGATGTCGGTTCATCAAGCAATAAACAACGGCTATCCTGCGCCACCAGCATCGCAATCCACGCGCGCTGACGTTCACCGCCGGACAGGCTGTCTACCAGGCGATGGGCAAACGGCTTCAACCCAACCAGGCTAATGGCCTCATCGACCAGCTCGCGGTCGGCCACGCCAAAGCGCCCTAATGCGCCATGCCACGGATAGCGGCCAATCGCCACCAGCTCGCGAACCGTCATTCCCTCTGCGGCCGGAAGCTGCTGAGGAAGATAGGCGACCTGACGCGCAAATGCTTTGCTGTTCCAGCTATCCAGCGGCTGCGAGTTAAGCAGGATTTCGCCCTCCGACGGCTTCTGGTGACGACCCAGCATTTTCAGCAGCGTCGACTTACCGGAACCGTTGTGGCCAATCAGGCCGGTCACTTTTCCCACCGGGAAGGTAATAGAGAGCGGATGGAGTAACGTGCGGCCGGGCACGCGGAAGGTCACATCGGTGAGGCTAAAAGTGGTATCGGGATGAAGGTGTTTATCCTGCATGGTAGCCATCTTAGTGAAGGGCACGGCGAACCGTGCCCATGAGACAAGTTAGAAGCGGAAGGTCGCGGTAGCAACCACCTGACGCTCAGCGCCCCAGAAACAGCCGTAGGTTGCGAAGCAGCTGGCTACGTATTCACGGTCGAGCAGGTTATTGACGTTTACCGCAATGCTGGAACCGCTCAGGCCAAAGCGACCTAGATCATACTTCACGACTGCATCCATAACTGCTGCGCTGCCCACCTTGAAGGTGTTAGCCGGGTCACCGTAGCTGGAGCCGAGGAAACGACCACCGGTACCCAGTGTCAGACCGCTCAGGACGCCGCTGTTAAAGGTGTAATCACCCCACAGGGAAGCCATATGCGCAGGAACCTGCTCAGGCGTTTTGTTTTCAAGCGTCGAGTCTTTGGTGAATTTCGCATCGGTATAAGTGTAGGAAGCCGTGACGTTAATGTTGGCATTAACCGCCGCTTTCGCTTCCAGTTCTACGCCACGTGAACGAATCTCACCGCCCTGTACGGAGGCAAAGCCGTGCGAGGTATCCGGATCCGACATCAGATTATTGGTTTTGGTCAACTGGTAGACCGCCCCCGTAATCACGATAGGCATAACCTTCGGTACATACTTCACGCCGGCTTCGTACTGGCGACCTTTAGAAGGTTTGAAAGTATTGCCGTAGAAATCAGCACCGGAGTTTGGCTCAAAGGATTCACTGTAGCTAACGTACGGTGTAATGCCGTTATCAAACAGATAGTTTAATCCTGCACGTCCGGTGAACTGGTTATCGCTACGCTCAGTATAATTATTGGCCTGATAAGCACGAGTTGACTGCGTCAGCCAGTCATAGCGCCCACCCATCGTCAGAACAAACTTGTTCCACTCGGCCTGATCCTGCACATATATGCCGGTCTGCTTCTGCTTGTTCTGTTGATAAGGTGCCGCATCGCCAAAATCAAAGTCGCTATACACCGGGTTGTAGAGATCAAGCTGTGGCGCGCTGCCGAAGGTCGCATTGATGTCATTACGCATACGTTGGAAATCAACGCCGGTCAGCAGAGTATGCTCAACATCAGCAGTAGAGAATTTGCTTTCCAGTTGAGTATCAACGGCAAAGTTATGCAGTTTTTCGTTATCAACCACGGTGCCACGGTTCAGCATATAGCCGGTAGCATCAACGCCCGTACCATAAACGCTTTTCTGAGACGTTTTGGATTCGGTATAGCGAAGGTTCTGACGCACGGTAAAGGTGTCGTTGAAACCATGTTCGAAGCTATAGCCCACAATATTATGGGACAGGGAATAGCTGTTGTTGTTAGCACCTTCGTTGAAATCCGTGCCCAGACGCTTGCCGTTTGGCAGAGGCTGTACGGTGCCTTCTTTCGGTAGCCAGCCGTAGTAACCCGTTTCCGGCTGATTCTGGAAGTCAGACAAGAAGGTAAAGTTAGTTTTGTCGTCCGGACGCCAGGAGAAAGATGGCGCAATAGTGTAACGTTTCTGTTTCGCATCACGCTGCTGTTCATCGTTAGAACGCGCAACGCCGGTCAGACGGTAAGAATAAACGCCTGCGTCGTCCAGCGCATCGCTGAAGTCGAAGCCGGTCTGGTACAGATTGTCCGTACCCATTTTAAACTGCACTTCACGCAGCGGCTCTGTGGTTGGACGTTTGCTAACCATAGAGATAATGCCACCAGGGCTGCTTTTTCCGTACAGTACGGAGGTTGGCCCGCGCATCAGCTCAACGCGCTCCAGCATATAAGGATCGATAATGACTTCGTTATAGAAGTCACCCTGCAGCTTTAAACCGTCCAGATAGTTGTTCTGGTTCACCGAACCAAAGCCGCGAATTTTTACCGCATCATAGGTATTTGAAGCACCACGAGTAGAAACAGTGATGCCCGGCGTATAGCCCAGCGCTTCTTTTACGGACTGGAATTGATGCGTCTGCATCTCTTCGCGGGTCACCACTGAAATAGACTGCGGGGTCTTTTCAATGGGGGTATCGGTTTTGGTTGCCGTGGCGCTGTGCTTGGCGGCGATGGTTGGCGATGGCCCCCATGCGCTTTCGGCAGGCACTGCAGCGGCAGAAACGGTAATTGTGTCTTCTTTTTGGGTCGTGCCGGCGTCCACAGCGAAGCTATTAACGCTGACGGTACCCATCGCCGCCGCCACGAAAAGGGCAAGCTTGCGGACAGGGTTTTTGGCTGGCTGACCAGTGAGTGAACGCGCCATGATATTTTCTCTGGTGAAGTAGTAAATGATAACGTAAACGATAATTATTATTATGCCCGCAGAATAATAGACGAAACGAATGATTCATAGCAAGCGCTTCACATCCGCGCGGATATTAAGGGAATAAGAAATAACCCGATGGTTTATGAGGTGTTATTGCGGTGTGAAATTTAAGATAAGGAAGGTTTCATTTCGTGGAGTAAGGCGAAAATACCCTCCCCTTTTTAGGGAGGAGGGTCAGGGCAAGGAGAGACTTAGTTGCTGCCGAACATATCCTTAATCCAGCCAGCAACGCCGTCGCCCTTCTGTTCCTGAGCGGGCTGTTGCTGTTGAGGCTGCTGTTGCGGTTGTTGCTGCGGCTGCTGGCCTGCCGGAGTCTGGCTGAACGGGTTAGCAGACTGCTCTTCCTGCTGACTCTGCTGGCAGAGCGCACTTGGGTTCGTCGTCCAGACAGGCAGAACGCGATCGCCACCGCCGCTGCACTGGAAGTAGCCCGCGCCGTTTACGCTCATATCAACGATGTCTTCCGGCTGAGTCAGATCCAGCGGGATCGGCGACTGATTCGACAGATAGCGCTGATAGAGCGACATCGCACCGCTTGCGCCATACAGCTTGGTCGGCTGGTTGTTATCGCGGCCTACCCAGGTGATGGTCACTTCGCGGCCGTCAACACCGGCAAACCAGGTATCGATATTGTTGTTGGTCGTACCGGTTTTCCCTGCCAGGTGGAGGTTCGGGTATTTGCCGCCCAGCGCACGTCCCGTACCGCGAGCCACAACCTGCTGCATACCAAACAGCGTCAGGTAAGCCGCCTGCGCAGGCACCGCCTGTTCCGCCTGCGGGAAGCTCTGATACAGCACGGTACCGTCTTCAGCAATCACCGAGCGCAGCGCGGAGAGCGTGGCACGGTTCCCGCCGCTGGCGATAGTCTGGAACGCCTGGGCTACCTGAATAGGCGTCAGGTTCAGCGCCCCCAGAATCATTGCCGGGACCGGATTAAGCTGGTCTTTTGGCACGCCAAGCTTGGTCCAGGTATCGGTAATGGCCGGTAAGCCTAGCGTCATCCCAAGGTTAACGGTAGGGACGTTCATTGAGCGCGTGAGTGCGTCAACCAGCATCACCTGTCCGCTATACTGATGGTTGTCGTTTTGCGGCGACCACACCTGGCCATTCGACAGCTTGATGCCTATTGGGGCATCGGCAAGCCAGGTATTCAGGCGGAATTTATCCGGCTGGCTCAGCGCCGTCAGATAAGTAGCCGGTTTTGCCAGCGAGCCAATCGAACGACGAGCCTGCAGCGCGCGGTTAAAGCCCGCAAACTGCGGTTCTGCCCCACCGACAACGGCACGAACTTCACCGGTAAAGCGGTCAACAATGACCATTGCCGCTTCCAGATCGTTCAGCTTGCGGGACGCACGCAGCACAGGAACGCCTTCGGTCACCGCTTTTTCTGCCGCATCCTGGGACACGGAGTCAAAGGTGGTGAAGATCTTCACGCCGGATAGATCTTTCACCTTGTCGCCCAGCTTATCCTGAAGCTCCTGACGCACCATCTGCATGAAGGCTGGCTGCGGAGAGATTACGCCGCCGCGAGGCTGCACGCCCAGAGGACGCGCGCTCAGCATGTCATACAGCTCCTGATCGATAACCTTCTGTTCCTGCAGCAGGCGCAGAACCAGGTTACGACGCTCGAGCGCCAGCTTCGGATTACGCCACGGGTTATACAGCGACGCACCCTTCACCATGCCCACCAGCAGGGCCTGCTGGTCAAGGCTAAGCTCTTCAACCGGGCGGCCGAAGTAATAGAGGCTTGCCAGCGGGAAGCCACGGATCTGATCGTCGCCGCTCTGGCCGAGGTAGACCTCGTTCAAATACAGCTCAAGGATGCGATCTTTGTCGTAGCGGGCATCCATGATCAGCGCCATGTAGGCTTCGTTAGCTTTACGCCACAGCGTGCGCTGGTTGCTCAGGAAGAGGTTTTTAACCAGCTGCTGAGTAAGCGTACTGCCGCCTTGCACCGCACGGCCAGCCGTCAGGTTAGCAACAACGGCACGGCCAATAGAGTAAATACTGATCCCGTCATGCTCATAGAAATGGCGGTCTTCGGTAGCAATCAGCGTGTCCACCAGCAGATCCGGGAAGCCGGAACGCGGCACGAACAGGCGCTGCTCGCCGTTCGGCGAAGAGAGCATGGTGATCAGGCGCGGGTCGAGGCGGAAGATACCAAAGCTGCGGTTATTGTCCATGTTCTGGATAGATTCCAGATGGCCACCGTCAAACACCAGCCGCGCGCGAATCTGCCCTTCTTTACCATCCGGGAAGTCAAACGGACGGCGAATTAGCTCGATATTGTTACCCTGGACGGTGAACTCGCCCGGACGCGTCATGCTCGACACCTGCCGGTACTGCGTGGCCTCAAGAAGCTTCACCATCTCCGCTTTGCTGTAAGGCATATCCGGTTCAAGATTCACCATACGGCCATAAACCGCCGCCGGAAGCTGCCAGACCTTACCGTCAATGCGACTGCGGATCTGCTGATCGAGGTACACGCCGTAAATAACCAGCACCACAAAGAAGATGATCGCCAGCTTTACCAACAGCCAGAAGAAACGGCGTTTTTTCGACGGGCGGCCCGATCCTTTCCCCTTACCTTTTCCCTTACGCGGCGGCATTGGTTCCTCGTCTTCGTAGTCATCGTCTTCGTACTCGTCGTCGTAATCCTCCTCCCTGAGTCGACGACGGCTCACCTTCTCTTTCGCCGGACGCGTTGGTTTTCCTTTACGTCCAATAGGCTCGCGGTCATTCCCCGCCATGCATCTTCTCCACAAAAGTTCAGGCGCAAAGGCCAGATTCTCCGTTCTTCCGCGCAATGCGAAAGAAGAAATCTCTCAAAGTGAAGGCACCTTACCGGCGCCTTCAGGAATATTTTTTTGTGCGCCGGGTCGGCGCGGTATTCGCCGGGTCGTCCGGCCAGAGGTGTTTTGGATAACGCCCCTTCATCTCTTTTTGTACTTCGCGCCACGCCCCGTTCCAGAACGCCGTTAAATCACGGGTGACCTGCAACGGCCGCTGTGCCGGAGATAATAGCTCAAGCACCAGCGGAACGCGCCCTTTGGCAATACAGGGCGTCTGCGCCTCACCGAACATCTCCTGTATACGCACCGCCAGCACAGGAGGGTTTTCGCTGTCATAGCGAATAGCAATCTGGCTTCCGGTCGGCACAGTGTAATGAGTTGGCAAGGCACTATCCAGCCGTTGACGCATCGGCCAGTCAAGCAAGTTGCTTAGCGCGCGGCTAAGGTCGATATTTTTCAGCGCCCGCAGCGAATGCACGCCGCGCATTTCCGGCAGCAGCCAGTCTTCAAGCGTTGCCAGCAGCGACTCATCATCGACCAGGGGCCACTTTTGTTCCGGCAGCCAGCGAGCGGCACAGGCCAGGCGCAACCGCAGCTGCTGAGCCGGAACCGACCACTCGAGCAGTTCAAGCCCGCGCTCTCGAATGCCGTTTAAAATCGCCTGCTGCATTTCTTCTTCCGAAGGCTTCGCTAACAGCTGCGTTTTCACCACCAGCCTGCCAATTTGCCGACGGCGATACGCTTTTAACGATCCCCGCTCTTCATCCCATTCAACGGAGTCACTGTCCGTCAGCAGATGCGGCATTCGGGCAACAAGCTCTTCTATATCCGCCGGCAGCGCCAGCAGGATACGAGCATCGGGCGACTGGCTGCCCTGCAGTAGCAAAGGGGCAATCAGCCATTCGTGCCGCGTTATGGCATCATCCTGCTCCAGCATGGCGCCCATTCCGTTCGCCAGCTGATAACGGCCTTCTGCCCCACGCCGTCGGGCAATGCGGTCGGAAAATCCGCTTGCCAGCAGCGGCATCACCAGCGAGATATCCGGCTCGCCACCGCGCGTATTCATCCTTTTCTGTAACTGAATCGCTCTCTGCCGCCAGTTGCCGTTTCTGCTGTCGAAAAGAAACCGCAAATCGCCGCCGCCCTGCGTCCGCGGAGGTTCTTCGAGGATAGCCGCAAGCCACGCAGCAGTGGCCTGTTCATCCGGCGTTTTTGCCATCACCAACATTGAGGCGAGGCGCGGGTCGTTGCCCATCTGCGCCATTTTTTGCCCCTGCGCCGTTAAGCGCTGCTGCTCGTCCACGGCGCCTAACTGGCGCAGGAGGCGGTTGGCTGCCGCAAGGTTTACGTCCGGCGGAACATCAAGCCAGGTCAGCTGGCGCACGTCCAGGCAGCCCCACTGTAATAACTCCAGCAGCAGGCCGGACAGATCGCTTTGTAAGATTTCTGGTTCGCTTTGTGCTGCCGCACGCTCGGCCTGCTCGGCGGCTATAAGATGCAAACAGATCCCCGCCTCCAGACGCCCGGCACGCCCTGCGCGTTGGATCATAGAGGCCTGGCTGACGCGCTGGGTTACCAGACGAGTAAGCCCGGTTCGGGCGTCAAAACGCGCGACACGTTCCTGAGCCGTATCGACCACCAGGCGGATCCCTTCGATGGTCAAGCTGGTTTCAGCAATGTTAGTGGCCAGCACCACCTTACGCGTTCCCGCTGTGGCGGGCAGAATCGCCTTACGCTGCTCGCTGAGAGGTAAAGCACCGTACAACGGGCAAAGCTGAACATCGCTCGCCACACGCTCTTTAAGCTGTTCTTGTACGCGCTGAATTTCGCTAACGCCGGGTAAAAACAGCAGCAGCGATCCGGACTCTTCGCGCAGCAGCCCGGCCACGGCGGTGGCTACGGCTTCATCAAAGCGCTGGTGCGCGGGCAATGCGACGTAGCGTCGCTCAACCGGGAAAGCTCGCCCATCTGAAGTAATGACGGGCGCATCCGGGAGGCATTGCTGCAGACGCTGATTGTCCAGCGTCGCCGACATAATCAGGATCTTAAGGTCATCGCGCAGCCCGGCCTGTACGTCCAGCAGCAATGCCAGAGCGAGATCGGCCTGCAGGCTTCGCTCATGGAATTCATCAAGGATCACAAGCCCAATGCCGTTAAGTTCGGGATCCTGTTGGATAAGCCGCGTTAAAATCCCTTCGGTCACCACCTCAAGCCGGGTATTCGGCCCAACGCAGCTGTCGGCGCGCATTCGGTAACCGACGGTTTCGCCCGGTTTTTCCCCCAGCAGTTCGGCCAGCCGCTGAGCCACATTGCGCGCGGCAAGGCGGCGTGGTTCAAGCAGCAAAATGCGGCCTTCAAGCGGGCTTTGCTGAAGGATTTGCAGCGGCAGCCAGGTAGATTTACCTGCGCCGGTAGGGGCATTGAGCAAAACTTGCGGGGCGCACTCGAGCGCTTTCAGCACTTCTGGCAGTACGGCCGCAACCGGTAATGAGGACACAAACGGCTCCAAAGGGTTAACATCTGCAGTCGCGCATTGTAGCATCCCGCCATACCATAACCGAGAGACAACCATGGCCGAAAATCGACGCCTGTTTTTTGCCCTGACGTTACCGTCCGAGGTTCAGCAGCAAATTATCCACTGGCGTGCAGCACAGTTCCCGGCGGATGCGGGCCGACCGGTAGCCTCGGCCAATCTGCACCTTACGCTGGCGTTTTTAGGGGATGTCTCCGACGAAAAGCGTCAGGCGCTTTGCCGCCTGGCCGGACGTATTCGCCAGCCTGGCTTTACGCTGCGGCTGGATGATGCCGGGCAGTGGTTACGCTCGAGCGTCGTATGGCTGGGCCCACGCAGAGCCCCGCGCGGCTTATTGCAGTTGGCCAATATGCTACGCTCACAGGCCGCACGCAGCGGCTGCTACCAGTCGCCGCAGCCGTTTCATCCCCACGTCACGCTGTACCGCAACGCTATTCGTTCCGTCGCGCTCCCGGCGCCGGGCTTTAGCTGGCAGTTCCAGGTTAATGAATTTTCCCTGTATGAATCTATTTTCGAACAGGGAAGAACCCGCTACCGGGCGCTGGAACGCTGGCCGCTGACTAATAAGGAAGAGTAGATGGAGTTTTCACCCGCACTGCAGCCCGCCACGCTCATCAAACGTTATAAACGTTTTCTGGCCGACGTCGTGACGGCCGATGGCGAGACCATGACGTTGCATTGCCCCAATACCGGCGCAATGACCGGCTGCGCCACCCCTGGCGATACCGTCTGGTATTCCACCTCCTCCAGCTTAACGCGTAAATATCCCCATACCTGGGAGCTTACTCAAACGCAAAAGGGGGAGATAATTTGCGTCAATACGTTACGCGCGAACACGCTGGTCAAAGAGATGCTGTCGACGGTGCCGCCGGCTGAACTGGCGGGATATGACAGTATTCAGGCCGAAGTAAAATACGGTGAAGAACGCAGCAGAATTGACTTTATGTTACAGGCGTGTAACAAAATTAACTGCTATATTGAAGTGAAATCAGTCACGTTACTTGAGCAGGATAAAGGCTATTTTCCCGATGCCGTTAGCCTCCGGGGTCAGAAGCATTTAAGAGAATTAATGAGTGTGGTTCAGCAAGGAGAGCGCGCGGTGCTACTGTTTGCGGTATTGCATTCTGCTATCAATAGCGTCTCGCCAGCACGCCACATTGATGAGAAGTATGCGCGGCTGTTTACCGAGGCGCAGCAGTGTGGGGTTGAAATTATCGCCTGGAAGGCAGAACTTTCTGCCGAAGGGATGACTCTAACTACGCCGTTGCCTGTCTATTTATGAAAGTATCTGGTTAAGGGCAGATAACGTATTGTCTTTTTTATAGTCGGGTCGTTTCGCAAATAAGCTTTTCTTCACACGGTTGTCAAGAGAGGAGTTTATATAATTGCCATCCTGAAAAGCATCTGCTATTTATAGCGGCCTGATTTTACCCCGACAGGGGATCGATAAGTGCGTGTTAAGGAGAAACAACATGCAAGAAGGGCAAAAGCGTAAAACGTCGTCCCTGAGTATTCTCGCCATCGCTGGGGTGGAGCCGTACCAGGAGAAACCGGGCGAAGAGTATATGAACGAAGCCCAGCTGTCGCACTTCAAGCTCATTCTTGAAGCATGGCGTAATCAGCTCAGGGATGAAGTCGATCGCACCGTTTCGCATATGCAGGATGAAGCGGCTAACTTCCCGGACCCGGTTGACCGTGCAGCCCAGGAAGAAGAGTTTAGCCTCGAACTGCGTAACCGCGATCGTGAACGCAAGCTGATCAAAAAGATCGAAAAAACGCTCAAGAAAGTGGAAGACGAAGATTTCGGCTACTGCGAATCCTGCGGTGTAGAAATCGGCATTCGTCGCCTTGAAGCACGTCCGACGGCTGATTTGTGTATCGACTGCAAAACGTTGGCAGAAATCCGCGAAAAACAGATGGCCGGCTAACGGCTCTCGGAAATGCCAGAACTCTATGGCGGGAGACTCTCCCGCCATATTACTTTATTGTTCCCCGAAAACATGTCAGCTCAACTCTATATTGGCCGTTTTGCCCCTTCACCTTCCGGTGAACTGCATTTTGGCTCACTGATAGCCGCCCTCGGCAGCTACCTCCAGGCGCGCTCGCAGCAGGGTCGCTGGCTGGTACGCATCGAAGATATCGATCCTCCTCGTGAAGTGCCCGGCGCCGCCGATACCATTCTCAAACAGCTTGAGCACTACGGCCTGCACTGGGATGGCGAAGTCCTGTGGCAATCTCAGCGCCACGACGCCTATCGCGCCGCGCTGGCCTGGCTGCAGCAGCAGGGGATGAGCTATTACTGCACCTGTACCCGCAGCCGTATCCAGCAGATGGGCGGTTTCTACGACGGCCATTGCCGGACGTTGGGCAACGGTCCGCAAAATGCGGCGATGCGTTTGCTACAAAATAATCCGGTACTTAGCTTCCATGACGGCCTGCGTGGACCACTGAATGCCGATGAGGCCCTGGCGCGGGAAGATTTTATCATTCACCGCCGCGACGGCCTGTTCGCCTATAATCTTGCTGTCGTCGTCGATGACCATTTCCAGGGCGTGACGGAGATCGTGCGTGGTGCAGACTTAATTGAGCCTACGGCGAGGCAAATATCGCTATATCAGCAATTTGGCTGGCCTGTCCCGGGCTATATTCATCTGCCGCTGGCGTTAAATGAGCAAGGTTTAAAGCTTTCCAAACAGAACCATGCACCGGTGCTGCCGCAGGGCGATCCTCGCCCGCTGCTGGTAGCAGCGTTGCGCTTTTTAAATCAACAAGTAGCAGACGGCTGGCGGGATATGACGCTGGAAAAACTGCTTGAACAAGCCGTGGTTAACTGGTCACTTCATACTGTGCCGGTGAATACATCATTCTCAAATGCCCCACACTGAGCTATGATTAGCCGCTGTTTTTTTTGTCCCTATGATTGACACTGCCGAGGTGGACTATTTTTACCCGAGTCGCTAATTTTTGCCGCAAGGTGC
>DWAA01000074.1:0-19957 GCA_018237865.1 Styx infernalis | reverse complement strand
GCCATGGCGAAGGCGTTGACGTCTTTGGTCACATACACCTTGTAGTTAACCGGCAGGCCATTGATGTTGTCGCCTAAAGCGGAAGCAATCTTGTTCAACCGCAGGGTATAGGGGCTGTTTGCCGGGGCTATTGTGGCTTTACTGTCCTGCTGTTTGCAGGCATCGTCGCTCAGGGTTTTGACCTGGGCATCGCTCAGCGTGTAGGCCTGGAAAGCTTCGGCTCCGGAGGTAAGTAGCCCATTGGAATCCATTCCCTGGCAGCCGCTCAGCAGGGCAGCGACGCTCAGGCTCAACAATATTGGGCGCATCTTCATGGCCATTTTTCCTTTCTTTATAATAGGTAAAAACAGAATCGGATTTGCCGCAGGCGAGGCGGCTCCAGACTCAGTATAAAGAAGAATAAATGGCCTGCGCATCAGGTTGCGCAACTTGCGAGCGTTATCCAGAGATTTCTTACCCTGTCAACGGCGCGCCGCATGTACATGACCATTCCCCTGGTGTACATTGTTGTCACATTTTCGGGCGTAGCCCATAACGCATCGTAGTCAAGGCGCGATCTTCAACCATCCGATCTGGAGTCAAAATGTCCTCTCGTAAAGAGCTTGCCAATGCTATTCGTGCGCTCAGCATGGACGCAGTACAAAAAGCCAAATCCGGTCACCCGGGTGCCCCTATGGGCATGGCCGACATTGCCGAAGTCCTGTGGCGTGATTTCCTGAACCATAACCCGCAGAACCCATTATGGGCTGACCGCGACCGCTTCGTGCTGTCCAACGGCCACGGTTCTATGCTGATCTACAGCCTGCTGCACCTCAGCGGTTATGACCTGCCTATTGAACAACTGAAAAACTTCCGTCAGCTGCACTCTCAGACTCCGGGCCACCCGGAAGTTGGCTACACCGCAGGTGTTGAAACCACGACTGGCCCACTGGGTCAGGGCATTGCGAACGCGGTCGGTATGGCTATCGCAGAGAAAACGCTGGCGGCGCAGTTCAACCGCCCAGGGCACGACATTGTGGACCACTTCACCTATGCGTTTATGGGTGATGGCTGCATGATGGAAGGTATCTCTCACGAGGTTTGCTCTCTGGCCGGTACCCTGAAACTGGGTAAACTGGTTGCTTTCTATGACGACAACGGCATCTCCATCGACGGTCACGTTGAAGGCTGGTTCACTGACGATACCGCGAAACGCTTTGAAGCCTACGGCTGGCACGTGGTGCGTGGCGTAGACGGTCACGACGCAGCGGCTATCAAACGTGCGGTAGAAGAAGCGCGTGCGGTTACCGACAAACCTTCTCTGCTGATGTGCAAAACCATCATCGGTTTCGGTTCCCCGAACAAAGCCGGTACTCACGACTCCCACGGCGCACCGCTGGGTGATGCAGAAATCGCACTGACTCGCGAAGCGCTTGGCTGGAACCACGCTCCGTTCGACATCCCTTCTGACATCTATGCTCAGTGGGATGCGAAAGAAGCAGGTCAGGTTAAAGAAGCGGCATGGAACGAGAAGTTCGCTGCCTACGCGAAAGCCTTCCCGCAGGAAGCCGCTGAGTTTACTCGCCGCGTGAAAGGCGAAATGCCGGCTGACTTCGATGCAAAAGCAAACGAATTCATCGCTAAGCTGCAGGCTAACCCATCCAAGATTGCCAGCCGTAAAGCGTCTCAGAATGCTATTGAAGCGTTTGGCCCGTGGCTGCCAGAATTCCTGGGCGGCTCCGCTGACCTGGCGCCTTCTAACCTGACTATCTGGTCTGGTTCTAAAGCGATCAACGAAGATACTGCCGGGAACTACATCCACTACGGCGTGCGCGAATTTGGTATGACCGCTATTGCCAACGGTATCTCGCTGCACGGTGGCTTCCTGCCGTACACCTCTACCTTCCTGATGTTCGTAGAATATGCCCGTAACGCGGTGCGTATGGCTGCACTGATGAAACAGCGTCAGGTGATGGTTTACACCCATGACTCCATCGGTCTGGGCGAAGATGGCCCTACTCACCAGCCGGTTGAGCAGGTGGCTTCCCTGCGCGTGACGCCGAACATGAGCACTTGGCGTCCATGTGACCAGGTTGAGTCTGCGGTTGCCTGGAAATACGGCGTTGAGCGTCACGATGGCCCAACTGCGCTTATCCTATCCCGCCAGAACCTGGCTCAGCAGGATCGTACCGAGCAGCAGCTGAAAGACATCGCTCGCGGTGGCTACGTACTGAAGGATTGCGCAGGTCAGCCTGAGCTTATCTTTATCGCTACCGGTTCTGAAGTTGAGCTGGCCGTTGCGG
This sequence comes from Styx infernalis, assembly GCA_018237865.1. Classification (NCBI taxonomy): domain Eukaryota; kingdom Metazoa; phylum Arthropoda; class Insecta; order Lepidoptera; family Riodinidae; genus Styx; species Styx infernalis. The sequence goes on along the minus strand of DWAA01000074.1, from coordinate 17,675 downwards.
CATGGGACAAGCTGACAGCCGAAGGCGTGAAGGCGCGCGTGGTTTCCATGCCTTCTACCGACGCGTTCGACAAGCAGGATGCTGCTTACCGAGAATCCGTGCTGCCGAAAGCTGTTTCTGCTCGTGTGGCTGTCGAAGCTGGCATCGCTGACTACTGGTACAAATACGTTGGCCTGAACGGCGCTATCGTTGGCATGACCACCTTCGGTGAGTCTGCGCCAGCAGAACTGCTGTTCGAAGAGTTTGGCTTCACCGTGGAAAATGTGGTGAAACAGGCTAAAGCGATTCTGTAATCCGTCTCGCTAAATATGAGGGTCGCTTTGGCGGCCCTTTTTTATGCCGATTATTCCACTGCTGCCCTGTTCTTTATTCCACCACTGCGGCAGGGAGTTGCAGTTATTCCACCAAAACTGTGATGTGCGTCAGAAGTTGAGCGGAGCATATTGGGGTATCGTTCCTTTTATTCCCGCTTTCGCTTAACATAGCTGAAGCGTTTCAGTCGGATAAATGTTCGACAATTAAGCAAACAAGTGCAGTTTCATGAGTGCGAGGATTCCCCTCGGGCGGTTGCTGGATTACTCTGTCAGCCACTAAATCCCAGGGATTCTGGCAGGAGAGATATGACCGTACGCATCGCTATTAATGGCTTCGGTCGCATTGGGCGCAACGTGGTACGTGCTTTGTACGAATCTGGTCGCCGTGCGGAAATTACCGTGGTAGCAATCAACGAACTGGCAGACGCTGCGGGTATCGCGCATCTGTTGAAGTACGATACCAGCCACGGCCGCTTTGCCTGGGATGTACGCCAGGAGCGCGAAGTCCTGTTTGTGGGCGATGACAGCATTCGCCTGCTGCACGAGCCGACCCTTGAAGCGCTGCCATGGCGCGAACTGGGCGTTGATATCGTGCTGGACTGTACCGGCGTATTTGGCTCCCGCGCTGACGGTGAAGCCCACCTTGCGGCAGGGGCGAAGAAAGTTTTGTTCTCGCACCCTGGCGGTAACGACCTCGATACGACCGTCGTCTACGGCGTGAACCATGAGCAGGTCGAAGACAGCCACCGTATCGTCTCCAACGCCTCCTGCACCACAAACTGTATTATTCCAATCATTAAACTGCTGGATGAAGCGTTTGGCATTGAGTCAGGGACGGTGACCACCATCCACTCGGCGATGCACGATCAGCAGGTTATTGACGCTTACCACCCTGATTTGCGACGCACTCGCGCGGCGAGTCAGTCGATCATTCCGGTGGATACGCGTCTTGCTGCCGGTATCACGCGTATTTTCCCGCAGTTTAATGACCGTTTTGAGGCCATTGCGGTGCGCGTTCCGACGATAAACGTCACGGCAATTGATTTAAGCGTCACGGTTAAAAATTCAGTAAATGCATTTGAAGTCAACAGCTTGCTGCAAAAAGCGGCACAGGAAGCATTTCATGGTATAGTTGACTATACGGAATTACCGTTGGTCTCTACTGATTTTAACCACGATCCGCACAGTGCAATCGTCGACGGCACGCAAACGCGGGTCAGTGGGCAACATCTGATTAAAACTCTAGTCTGGTGTGATAACGAATGGGGCTTTGCCAACAGGATGCTCGATACCACGTTGGTTATGGCTCAATGGATTTCAGGTAAGGCGCACGTTGCGTCTGCAAAACTTTAAGAATCAACGAGAGGATTCACCATGTCTGTAATTAAGATGACCGATCTGGATCTGGCGGGCAAACGCGTATTCATCCGTGCCGATCTGAACGTGCCGGTTAAAGACGGGAAAGTCACCAGCGACGCGCGTATTCGTGCTTCTCTGCCGACCATTGAACTGGCTCTGAAACAGGGCGCTAAAGTCATGGTGACTTCTCACTTGGGTCGTCCGACCGAAGGCGAGTACAACGAAGAATTCTCTCTGCTGCCGGTTGTTAACTATCTGAAAGACAAACTGTCTAACCCAGTTCGTCTGGTAAAAGATTACCTGGACGGCGTAGACGTTGCCGCGGGTGAACTGGTTGTTCTGGAAAACGTTCGCTTCAACAAAGGCGAGAAAAAAGACGACGAAGCGCTGTCCAAAAAATACGCCGCGCTGTGCGACGTGTTCGTGATGGACGCATTCGGTACGGCTCACCGTGCGCAGGCTTCTACTCACGGTATCGCTAAATTTGCTGACGTTGCCTGTGCCGGCCCGCTGCTGGCAGACGAGCTGGACGCGCTGGGTAAAGCCCTGAAAGAGCCTGCTCGCCCAATGGTTGCTATCGTTGGTGGTTCTAAAGTTTCTACCAAACTGACCGTGCTGGACTCCCTGTCCAAAATTGCTGACCAGCTGATCGTTGGCGGCGGCATCGCGAACACCTTCGTTGCAGCTCAAGGCCACAACGTGGGTAAATCCCTGTACGAAGCAGACCTGGTTGATACCGCTAAAGAACTGCTGACCCGCTGCGATATCCCAGTGCCAACCGACGTTCGCGTTGCCACAGAGTTCTCTGAAACCGCGGCCGCAACCCTGAAGTCCGTTAACGACATCAAAGATGAAGAGCAGATTCTGGATATGGGCGACGTTTCCGCTGAGAAACTGGCCGAAATCCTGAAAAATGCGAAAACTATTCTGTGGAACGGCCCGGTTGGCGTGTTTGAATTCCCTAACTTCCGTAAAGGGACTGAAATCGTTGCCCGCGCTATCGCTGACAGCGATGCGTTCTCTATCGCAGGCGGCGGCGACACTCTGGCGGCTATCGACCTGTTCGGTATCGCAGACAAAATTTCCTACATCTCTACCGGCGGCGGCGCATTCCTCGAGTTCGTGGAAGGCAAAGTATTGCCAGCCGTAGCCATGCTCGAAGAGCGCGCTAAGAAGTAATTCCTACGGGCAGGGTATCCTGCCCGTTGATTTATTGCCGCCCGACAAGACTCAGGACGGTGATTCGATTTTTCCAAGGCCTACAGGACACATCAACATGTCTAAAATTTTTGATTTCGTAAAACCAGGTGTTGTAACTGGCGACGACGTACAGAAAATCTTCCAGGTAGCAAAAGAGAACAACTTTGCTCTACCAGCCGTTAACTGCGTCGGTACCGACTCTATTAACGCCGTTCTGGAAACCGCTGCGAAAGTAAAATCTCCGGTTATCGTTCAGTTCTCTAACGGCGGTGCTGCTTTCATCGCTGGTAAAGGCGTGAAAACTGATGTTCCACAGGGTGCTGCTATCCTGGGCGCAATCTCTGGCGCACACCACGTTCACCAGATGGCTGAACACTACGGCGTGCCGGTTATCCTGCACACTGACCACTGCGCTAAGAAACTGCTGCCGTGGATCGATGGCCTGCTGGACGCGGGTGAAAAACACTTTGCCGCTACCGGTAAACCACTGTTCTCTTCCCACATGATTGACCTGTCCGAAGAGTCTCTGGAAGAAAACATCGAAATCAGCTCCAAATACCTGGCTCGCATGTCCAAACTGGGCATGACCCTGGAAATCGAACTGGGCTGCACCGGCGGTGAAGAAGACGGCGTGGACAACAGCCACATGGACGCTTCTGCGCTGTACACTCAGCCAGAAGACGTTGATTACGCTTACACCGAGCTGAGCAAAATCAGCCCACGCTTCACCATCGCGGCTTCCTTCGGTAACGTACACGGCGTGTACAAACCAGGCAACGTGGTTCTGACCCCGACCATCCTGCGCGACTCTCAGGACTATGTTTCTAAGAAACATAACCTGCCGCACAACAGCCTGAACTTCGTCTTCCACGGCGGTTCCGGTTCTTCTGCTCAGGAAATCAAAGACTCCGTAAGCTACGGCGTTATCAAAATGAACATCGATACCGACACCCAATGGGCAACCTGGGAAGGTATTCTGAACTACTACAAAGAAAACGAAGCTTACCTGCAGGGTCAGCTAGGTAACCCGAAAGGCGCTGACCAGCCGAACAAAAAATACTACGATCCACGCGTCTGGCTGCGTTCAGCACAGAGCTCGATGATCGTTCGCCTGGAGCAGGCATTCAAAGAGCTGAACGCGGTAGACGTTCTGTAATTTGAGTTTTGCCGTTCCTGCCTAAGCCCGCCTCGTGCGGGCTTTTTTATTGACGAAATGTCTCAATTTTGTGATCTGCTTGGCATAAACGCCGGTTTTTGTTTACCCTTTGCATCTGGACTACGCTTTCAGGACGTAGACTTTTTTGCCCTGTGGGCAGCTCTTAGACAAGGAACAGTAGATGGAAGATCTCAACGTAGTAGACAGTATTCACAACGCGGGAGGCTGGCTGGCGAGAAATCAGGAGCTGCTGCTCAGCTATGTCGTCAATATCGTCGCCGCTGTCGCCATCCTGATTGTCGGGATGATCATTGCCCGTCTGGTATCCGGGGCGGTTAACCGCCTGATGCTGGCTCGCAGCATCGACAGCACCGTGGCTGATTTTCTCTCTGCGCTGGTACGCTATGGCATTATTGCCTTCACGCTGATTGCGGCTCTGAGCCGGGTTGGGGTGCAAACCGCCTCCGTAATTGCCGTGCTAGGTGCCGCCGGTCTGGCCGTAGGTCTGGCGCTGCAGGGTTCGCTGTCCAACCTCGCCGCAGGTGTGCTGCTGGTGACGTTCCGCCCGTTCCGTACCGGCGAGTATGTTGACCTTGGCGGCATCGCCGGTACCGTGCTTAACGTGCAGATTTTTTCCACCACGATGCGCACCGTTGATGGAAAAATCGTCGTGGTGCCGAACGGTAAAATTATCGCTGGCAATATCATTAACTTCTCTCGTGAACCGGCCCGCCGCAACGAATTCATCATCGGCGTGGCCTACGACGCGGATATCGATCGGGTTAAACAAATTCTGACCGACATCATTACCAGCGACGAGCGCGTGCTGAAGGATCGTGATATCACCGTGCGTCTTCACGAGCTTGGTCCTTCTTCCGTTAACTTTGTGGTGCGAGCCTGGAGCAAGAGCGGCGACCTGCAAAACGTTTACTGGGATGTGCTGGAGCGTATTAAGAAAGCGCTCGATGCGAACGGCATCGGCATTCCTTATCCGCAAATGGACGTTCACGTTCGCCAGATCAAAGAGTCTGACAACGCGTAATCTCCGGGGCTGGCTTTTGCTGGCCCTATTTTTACCCACGGTAATTAGTCAGGCTTATTAGTGATTAAAATTATCAATTTCCTCTAATAATATTTGCGCATTACACTCACGCTCAATGATAAATATTTGAAGGGTGTACAGCGTGTTATCTTATTATTTTCAAGGCATTGCATTGGGTGCAGCGCTTATTTTGCCGCTGGGGCCGCAAAACGCCTTTGTCATGAATCAGGGAATTCGTCGCCAGTATCATCTGATGATCGCATCGCTGTGTGCGCTCAGTGACATTATTCTTATTTGCGGCGGGATCTTTGGCGGCAGCGCAATCCTGATGCAGTCCCCCTGGCTGCTGGCGCTGGTCACCTGGGGCGGCGTTGCGTTTCTGCTGTGGTACGGCTGGGGTGCGTTGCGCACGGCGATGAGCAGTAATCTGGAGCTTGCCTCGGCGGAAGTGTTGAAGCAGGGGCGCTGGAAAATAGTCGTCACCATGCTGGCGGTCACCTGGCTCAACCCGCACGTCTATCTGGACACCTTTGTGGTGCTTGGCAGCCTGGGCGGCCAGCTGGCTGATGATGCAAAACGCTGGTTTGCTTTAGGCACTATTAGCGCCTCCATTCTCTGGTTTTATGGCCTGGCGATTCTTGCCGCGTGGCTTGCGCCGCGTCTGCGCACGGCGAAGGTTCAGCGCATTATTAACGGCGTCGTCGGCGTCGTAATGTGGTTTATTGCGGCTCAGCTAGCCAGAGATGGCGTGCAGCATATCGCGGCGCTCGTGGGCTAATTCGCCATAATCTGATAGACAAGTTACCATTACAGGCTAAGCTTGCTGGCAGCCGCCGGGAGTTTTTGAATGGCGTAATCACAGTGGAACGTAGCACGGAGGAGTTACAGTGAAGTTTAAAATTTTAGCATTAGCCGCATTGATGGGATTAGGTTCTGTTTCAGTACAGGCAGGCGAGTTGCCAAACGGGCCGCACGTGGTCACCTCCGGAACCGCCAGCGTCGATGCCGTACCTGATATCGCCACGCTCGCCATCGAAGTTAACGTGTCCGCTAAGGACGCGGCTTCCGCCAAAAAACAGGCAGACGATCGTGTTGCGCAATATCTGACTTTCCTGCAGAAAAACGGCGTCGAGAAGAAGGACATTAATGCTGCTAACCTGCGCACACAGCCAGAATATGATTATCTGAAAGACGGTAAAACCCAGCTGAAGGGCTACCGTGCGGTACGCCAGGTGGAAGTCACCCTGCGTCAGCTGGATAAAATGAACGAGCTGCTTGATGGCGCACTGAAGTCCGGCCTGAACGAAATCCGTTCCGTGTCGCTGGGCGTTGCGCATCCTGAAGAGTATAAAGATGAAGCGCGTAAAGAGGCGATTACCGACGCAACCCGTCAGGCGAAGCTGCTGGCCGAAGGCTTTAACAGCAAACTGGGGCCGGTATATAGCGTGCGTTACCACGTTTCCAACTACCAGCCAGCGCCGATGGTTCGCATGATGAAGGCGGACGCGGCAGCGCCGGTTTCCGCTCAGGATACCTACGATCAGCAGACTATCCAGTTTGGCGACCAGGTTGATGTGGTGTTTGAACTGCAGGGCGCGCAGGCTCCGGCAGCACCCGCTCAGTAAGATTTGATGTTCACTTTAGCCCTCGTCGCTTTCAGGCGAGGGTTAATCAACGCGTTATTCCGTATCCTGCCTTAAGACTTTATGCCCGTACTCCAGCAAAGCATCCGTCACGTTACGCATCATCCGGCTTTCCGGCGCAAAGCGGTGCCAGTAAAGCATGCGGCGCTGCAGAAGCCCCGGCGTCAGGTCGATTAATTCCCCGCAATTCAACTCGCGCTCAATTTGCAGATGCGGGATCATGCAGCAGGTTGTGCCCTGGCGAGCCAGCTGCACAAAGGCTTCCGAAGAGTTAACGATATGGCACGGCACGCTGCCGGGTGACAGGTCAAAGTTCTGCTGTAAAAACGCCTGATGCATGTCGTCGAGATGGTCGAATGCCACGGCGGGCGCTTTAAGCAGGGCTGAGCGCGTGACGCCGTTAGGGAAATAGCGCTCGGCAAAATCTTTCGACCCGACAAACAGGTAGTCCAGCGCGCCCAGGCGATCTACCAGGCAGCTCGGCAGCGGCTGAGGTTGAATGGAAACCGCCCCGACCACTTCACCGCGGCGCAGGCGTTCCTGAGTCCGGGTTTCATCTTCAACCTGAAGATTCAGGCGAATAGGGGAGTCGGCTAAGACCGGTGCCAGCGCCGGCAGCAGCCAGGTTGCCAGGCTGTCGGCGTTGACCGCAAGCGAGAGCAGCAGCGGCGTCGAGCCGGTTTGCTCGTCACCCAGCCACTCTTCTTCCAGCAGCTCCACCTGGCGTAAAAGTGCCAGCAGCTTTTGGCCCTGCTCGGTAGGGCGAGGCGGCACGGTACGCACCAACAATGGCTGGCCGAACATCGTTTCCAGTTGCTTAATACGTTGTGAGACCGCCGACTGAGTAATGCACAGCTTCTGCGCCGCGCGCTCAAATCCTCGTTCACGAATTACCGCATCCAGCGCCTGCAGCGTTCTGTAGTCCGGGCGTTTCATTGTTGTTCATTTGCTCCTGATTTCGTCGAACGATCACTATGACATAAATTTGCCGTTGATTCAGACCAAATCGGCAAACGGCAATTCCGTTCGAACGTGATGACGCTGGCATTGCGGCAAAGCCGGGGACATTTTTTCCGACGCATGCTCTATAATGCGCGTCAGTTTCCACATCACAGGCATAAAATTATGACGCAGGATGAACTGAAAAAAGCAGTCGGATGGGCAGCGCTCCAGTACGTGCAGCCGGGCACCATTGTGGGCGTGGGCACGGGCTCAACCGCCGCACACTTTATTGATGCTTTGGGCACCATCAAACACCAGATTGAAGGCGCTGTTTCCAGCTCCGATGCTTCCACCGCGAAACTGAAAAGCCTTGGGATTCCCGTTTTTGACCTCAATGAGGTGGACTCATTAGGCGTTTATGTTGACGGTGCCGATGAGATTAACAACCAGATGCAGATGATTAAAGGCGGTGGTGCTGCGCTGACCCGCGAAAAAATCATTGCCTCGGTAGCAGAGAAGTTTGTCTGCATTGCGGACTCGTCCAAGCAGGTCGATATTCTTGGCAATTTCCCGCTGCCGGTTGAAGTGATTCCGATGGCCCGCAGCGCCGTCGCGCGTGAGCTGGTAAAGCTGGGTGGCCGCCCGGAATACCGTCAGGGCGTGGTCACGGATAACGGTAACTTCATTCTGGATGTGCACGGTTTGAGCATCATGGAGCCGATAAAGCTGGAAAACACCATCAACGGTATTCCTGGCGTAGTCACCGTGGGTCTGTTTGCGAACCGTGGCGCGGATGTGGCGCTGATCGGTACCGCTGACGGCGTGAAAACTATCGTGAAATGATCTGACCGGGGCGCGCTCTGCGCCCCAAAAAACCGTATAAAAAATGACAAATTATTTTAACGGTATATTTGGTGACATATATCACATTTTAGTAACAGTCCTGTGATTCATGCGTGGTTCACTCTCCCACTCAGCATTTTATTCTGACTCCCGCCGCCTTATTCCTCCACGACGATATGCCGACGCAATCGTTCATATTGCCCCAAGCGTAGATTTTGATATTTTGACAGAAGGGTAACTTATAGGCGGTGGCGCATCACCGTCGAGAAATGAACACAACAGCACTGAAATAGGGTTGGGGAAATGGCAAAAGTATCACTGGATAAAGACAGAATTAAATTCCTGCTTGTCGAAGGCGTGCACCAAAAAGCGGTGGATAATCTTCGCGCGGCGGGATACACCAACATTGAATTCCATAAAGGCGCGCTGGATCCCGAAGCGCTCAAAGAGTCGATCCGTGATGCTCACTTCATTGGCCTGCGATCCCGCACCCATTTGACTGAAGAGATTTTTGCTGCGGCTGAGAAGCTGGTGGCGGTTGGCTGTTTCTGCATTGGGACAAACCAGGTTGACCTGGACGCCGCCGCGAAGCGTGGGGTTCCGGTATTCAACGCGCCGTTCTCCAACACCCGCTCCGTAGCTGAACTGGTCATTGGCGAACTCCTGCTGCTGCTGCGAGGCATTCCTGAGGCGAACGCCAAAGCGCACCGTGGCGTGTGGAACAAACTGGCCGTAGGTTCTTACGAGGCTCGTGGTAAAAAACTGGGCATCATCGGATACGGCCACATCGGCACGCAGCTGGGGATTCTGGCTGAATCTCTGGGAATGCACGTTTACTTCTACGACATCGAGAACAAGCTGCCGCTGGGTAACGCCACTCAGGTTCAGCATCTTTCCGACCTGCTGAATATGAGCGATGTGGTGAGCCTGCACGTGCCGGAAAACGCCTCAACCAAAAACATGATTGGCGCTAACGAGCTGGCGCTGATGAAGCCGGGTTCGCTGCTTATCAACGCCTCCCGCGGCACGGTGGTGGATATTCCTGCTCTGTGCGGTGCGCTTTCCAGCAAGCACCTGTCCGGCGCGGCCGTCGACGTCTTCCCGACCGAACCGGCCACCAACAGCGATCCGTTTAATTCACCGCTGTGCGAGTTCGATAACGTGATCCTGACGCCGCACATCGGCGGCTCAACTCAGGAAGCACAGGAAAACATCGGCCTGGAAGTCGCGGGTAAACTGGCGAAGTACTCTGATAACGGCTCTACGCTGTCCGCGGTTAACTTCCCTGAGGTTTCTCTGCCGCTGCACGGCGGTACGACCAGCCGTCTGCTGCATATTCATGAAAACCGCCCTGGGATCCTGACCGCGCTTAACCAGATCTTTGCCGAGCAGGGCATCAACATTGCCGCTCAGTTCCTGCAGACTACGCCGCACATGGGTTACGTAGTGATTGATATTGACGCGTCGGAAGATGTTGCAGAGAAGGCGCTAAAATCAATGAAAGCCATTCCGGGCACCATCCGCGCACGCCTGCTTTACTGATAGACAAGACTGCCTCTTCCCCTAATAGGGAAGGGGCATCACCACTGCCAGAGGCGCGACGGCGTGACCACGGCAGGTAAGGGGATATCCCACCGTTCCACCGGCAATTCATCTACCTGCTGGCAATCATGTGCCAGGCCAACCGGGTAAAGGCCGTGCTGCTGCCAGTGCTGTAGCGTTCTGTCGTAGAACCCTCCCCCCATACCCAAACGCTGCCCCTTTGCATCAAACGCAACCAGCGGCGTGATCAATACATTCAGCTTATTCAGCGGCAACACGTCGCGCACATCCAGCTTAGGTTCCAGAATTTTCAGGCGATTCGTTACCAGATTGCTGTGCGGCGTATAGCGCAAAAACAGCAGGTTGCCGGGGCTGAAAGGATGAAGTACCGGAAGGTAAACGTCTTTTTTCGCCTGCCACAAGGCTTCAATCAGCGGGGTGGTATTGAGCTCGCCGTCGAAGGAAAGAAAGAGCGCTACGGTTTGCGCGCGAAGAACCGGCGCAAATGCCAGCATGCGTTCAGCGGCCTGTATGGCAAAAGTTTGTTGTTCAGCGGGAGTGAGCGACCGACGTCGTTGTCGGATTGTCTGGCGAATGTCCTGACGAAGCGTTGAAGTTAACGGGATATGCGTCATGATGGCCGGGTAGTAAAGAGGGAATCTCCGAGATGCCGCCGCAGGCTGTAACCCTTGAACCCTTGGTTCAAGGTGAGTGTGTCGTCATGGTTTTCAGGCTTCTCGGACGAACCGAGCATGCTCACCAACCGCGGAGCGCCACACTCTTGTGGTATGAAATATCGGCTCAGGGGACTGGCCCGCTTGCAAACATCTCAGAGAAATTTTGTCTTCGAAGTTACTCTACCATAGTCAACTGCGAAGTGTTATTCAAACTTTGGACCCTGTCGGTCTGCAATGCGACCTTGCTCAAGCAATGCTTGTTCGATGGTCTGCTGTAGCATCCGAATACGCTCTTCCATGTTGGCGGCGTAGTCACGGGTTTTCGACTTTTCCTGAGTCAGTTCGTAGCAAATGTTCAATGCTGCGATGAACACCAACTGCTCGGTATTTGTGACTCTAGTGCGAACTTTTAAATCTTGCAACCGCTGATTCAGCTCTTCCGCAGCCTGATTCAGCGCATCCTGTTGTTCAGGCGGACAATTCACGCGCAATGAACGACCGAAAATTTGAATATCGACTGGTTGTGCAGACATGCCACCTTCCTGCTGTTTACTCGCCTGCCTTTACGCTACCGGCCCGGTAACGGAAGGGGCGCAACTATAGCTATCCCGATATCAAGATACAAGCCCTTTTCTGGTATCTGCGGGGGTCCTGGTGGTAGCATAACACACACTATTCCTGCCAACGATGACGAATGCGCATGTCTATACAGAACACAATGCCTGACTACGACTTAGTCGGACAACTTTTGAACCAACAGGGTGTGGGTCTGACGCCTGCAGAAATGCATGGCTTAATCAGCGGCATGCTGTGCGGCGGCAGCAAAGACAGCGGCTGGCAAACGCTGCTACACGATCTGACAAACGAAGGCCTGGCCTTCAGCCAGAACCTGGCGGACCCGCTGCGCCAGATGCACGGCGCCATTGGCGACGCGCTGGAAGACGAAGGCTTCTTGTTCCAGCTTTACCTTCCGGACGGCGACGATGTCTCCGTCTTCGATCGCGCTGATGCGCTATCCGGCTGGGTAAACCACTTCCTGCTGGGCCTCGGCGTAATGCAGAGCAAGCTTGATAAAGTCACCGGTGAAACCGGCGAAGCAATTGACGATCTGCGTAACATTGCCCAGCTGGGTTATGACGAGGACGAAGATCAGGAAGAGCTGGAGATGTCGCTCGAAGAGATTATTGAGTACGTACGCGTTGCCGCGCTGCTGTGCCACGACACCTTTACTCATGCGGCGCCGACCGCACCTGAGGTACGCAAGCCTACGATCCACTAATGATAAAAATGTCAGGAGGTGTGATGAATCAGCAGGAATTTCTTCGTCGCCGTCAGGCGTTACTGGCTAAAATGGTGCCCGGCAGCGCTGCGCTTATCTTTGCCGCCCCAGAAGTTGTCCGCAATGCGGATAGCGAATATCCCTATCGGCAGAGCAGCGATTTTTGGTACTTCACCGGTTTTAACGAGCCGGAAGCGGTGCTTGTGCTTATCAAAAGTGATGAATCGCACAACCACAGCGTGCTGTTCAACCGCGTGCGGGATAAAAACGCAGAGATCTGGTCTGGTCGTCGACTGGGCCAGGAAGCCGCGCCTCAGAAGCTGGGCGTAGATCGTGCGCTGGCCTTTACCGAAATCGGCGAACAGCTACACCTCCTGTTAAATGGCCTGGACGTGGTTTACCACGCTCAGGGCGAGTATGAGTACGCAGACAGCATCGTTTTTGCCGCGCTGGACAAGCTACGCCGTGGTTCGCGTCAAAACCTTGCTGCGCCTGCAACGCTGACGGACTGGCGCCCAACGGTGCACGAACTGCGCCTCTTCAAATCGGAAGAGGAAATTGCGGTTATGCGCCGGGCCGGGGAGATAACCGCGCTGGCGCATACCCGTGCAATGCAGGCCTGCCGTCCGGGAATGTTCGAATATCAGCTTGAAGGTAAAATTCATCATGAATTTACTCGCCACGGGGCGCGTTATCCTTCGTACACCACTATCGTCGGCGGCGGCGAGAACGGCTGTATTCTGCATTACACCGAAAACGAAAGTGAGCTGCGCGACGGCGATCTGGTGCTGATTGACGCCGGGTGTGAATACCAAAGCTACGCCGGAGATATTACGCGAACTTTCCCGGTAAACGGGAAATTCAGTCCGGCACAGCGTGAGATTTACGACATCGTCCTGGCATCCCTCGAAACTTCGCTAAAACTCTACCGCCCGGGCACCTCCATGCAGGCAGTGACGGCGGAAGTCGTCCGTATCATGGTTAAAGGGCTGGTGAAGCTAGGCATTCTCAAAGGCGATGTCGATCGGCTTATTGCCAGCAATGCTCACCGCGCCTTCTTTATGCATGGCCTGAGCCACTGGCTGGGGCTCGACGTTCACGATGTCGGCTCTTACGGCCAGGACAAGTCGCGCGTGCTCGAGCCGGGCATGGTTATTACCGTTGAGCCGGGGCTTTACATCGCGCCGGATGCGGACGTGCCTGCACGGTACCGTGGCATCGGCATCCGCATTGAGGACGACATTGTTATTACCAAAGACGGCAATGAAAATCTGACCGCTGGCGTGGTGAAATCCGCAGACGATATCGAAGCGCTGATGGCAGCGGCGCGTCAGCAATGAGCGTAATAATTGTTGGCGGCGGCATGGCCGGAGCGACGCTTGCGCTGGCTATCTCAACGCTCACTCGCGGCAAGCTGCCGGTTAGCCTGATTGAAGCCGTAGCGCCGGATTCCACCCTACATCCGGGGTTTGATGCTCGTGCAATCGCACTGGCAAAGGGTACCTGCCAGCAGCTTGACCGCATCGGTATCTGGCCCGCTATTGCCGATTGTGCAACGGCGATTAAAACCGTGCACGTTAGCGATCGGGGTCACGCCGGGTTTGTCACGCTTGAAGCTGACGATTATCAGATTGATGCGCTTGGGCATGTGGTGGAGCTGCATGACATCGGGCTGCGCCTGTTTAGCCTGCTGCGTAAGGCACCGGGCGTAACGCTGCATTGCCCGCAGCGTGTTGCGTCTTTCTCCCGGAATGAGCAAAACGTAAATGTGGTGCTGGATAACGGCGTCGAGCTGCAGGGCAACGTGCTGGTCGCGGCAGACGGTACGCGTTCTAAGCTTGCTGCGCAGTGCGGCGTGACCTGGCAGCCGCAAAGCTACCAGCAGGTTGCGGTAATCGCCAACGTCACCACCTCCGAACCCCACAATGGACGGGCGTTTGAGCGCTTTACCGAGCACGGGCCGATTGCCATGCTGCCGATGTCTGACGGGCGGTGTTCGCTGGTCTGGTGCCACGCGCTGGAGGCTCGGTCAGACGTTGAAGGCTGGAGCGAAGCCGAGTTTTGCCTGCAGCTGCAGCGTGCCTTTGGCTGGCGACTTGGGCGCATTACCCACGCGGGCGCGCGTCATCACTATCCGCTGGCGCTGACAATGGCCTCGCAGACCGTTTCGCACCGCCTGGCGCTTGTCGGCAACGCCGCGCAAACGCTGCATCCTATTGCCGGTCAGGGTTTTAACCTCGGCCTGCGCGACGTTATGTCTCTGGCAGAAGGGTTGGCAGAGGCGCATGCCACAGATACAGATGTTGGTAGCTTCCCGGTGCTTGCGGCCTGGCAGCAGCGTCGTGCGGCAGATAAGGCCGCAACCATTGGCGTTACCGACGGGCTGGTTCAGCTGTTTGCTAACCGTTGGGCACCGCTGGTGGCGGGCCGTAATCTTGGCCTGATGGCGATGGAACATTTCACACCGGCACGAGACGTGCTGGCTCAGCGTACCCTGGGTTGGGTTGCGCGTTAAAGGAGAGTCAATTTGCAAAGCGTAGATGTGGCGATTGTCGGCGGCGGCATGGTGGGGCTGGCGGTAGCCTGTGGACTCCAGGGCAGCGGCCTGCGCGTTGCGGTCATTGAAAATCATCTTCCACTGCCACTTGCGCCTGACGCCGCACCGGAATTACGTGTTTCGGCGATCAACGCGGCCAGTGAAAAACTGCTGACGCATCTTGGGGCATGGTCAAAAATTAGCGAGCGGGCCAGCAGCTATCATGGGATGGAAGTCTGGGAGCGCGACGGCTTCGGGCAAATTGCCTTTGACGACAAGAGCTTTGGTTTCAGCCACCTTGGGCACATCATTGAAAACTCGGTGATCCACCAGGCACTTTGGCAGCGCGCGGAACAATGCAGCGACATCACACTGATGGCTCCGGCGGAAATTCAACAGGTCGCCTGGGGCGAAAACGAAGCGTTTCTGACCCTCAAAGACGGCACGATGCTGACCGCAAGGCTAGTGATAGGCGCTGATGGCGCAAATTCGTGGCTGCGTGATAAAGCAGACATCCCGCTGACGTTCTGGGACTACAATCACCATGCGCTGGTGGCGACGATTCGCACCGCCGAACCGCATCAGTCCGTCGCACGTCAGGCGTTTCACGGCGACGGCATTCTGGCGTTTCTGCCGCTCTCTGACCCGCATCTGTGCTCGATAGTCTGGTCGCTGCCGCCGGAAGACGCGGCGCGTATGCAGCAGGTGGGCGATGAAGCCTTTAATCAGGCGCTTGCCGTGGCCTTTAATATGCGCCTCGGCCTGTGTTCTGTAGAAAGCGAGCGCCGCACCTTCCCGCTGACGGGCCGCTACGCCAGAAGCTTTGCCGGTCATCGCCTTGCATTGGTGGGCGATGCCGCTCATACCATTCATCCGCTGGCCGGGCAGGGCGTTAACCTGGGCTTTATGGATGCCGCGGAATTGATTGCCGAAATCCGTCGTCTGAATCTTGAGGGTAAAGACTTTGGGCAGCACCTTTACCTGCGCCGCTATGAGCGTAGCCGCAAGCACAGCGCGGCGATGATGCTTGCCAGCATGCAGGGATTCCGTGACCTGTTTGCTGGCAGCAACCCGGCGAAAAAGCTGCTGCGAGATATCGGCCTTAAGCTTGCCGATACGCTGCCGGGGGTTAAACCTAAACTGGTTCGCCAGGCGATGGGGTTGCAAGATCTGCCGTCCTGGCTGCGTTAAATCTCTAAGTGATAACCTCGTCACATTTCCCTTCCCGATGACCGGGAAGGGCATCTTCGCCCTCGTTTGAAATATTCTAATCTCAGGTCAAATATCGGATTACATTTTCTAATCTTACGATTTTGGCGATGTAGTCAATTTGTTTCTTAAATGGTCGTAAATGTTAGCTAGTGCTAAATTCGACATTAAATACCTGCTGTTAATGTGGGCTGAATCGCATTTTTACAGTGAATTACTCTGCACACTTCCTCTCCCATTTTGGTCATAAGCTAATGCAATGACCGTTTTTCACTTATGGTTTACGCCCCCGTTCGGTGGTAAGTTCAGGTCAAAGGTAACGTTTGCGTCGCTATCGGAGAACGGTGGCGGTGCCGGGTTTCGTCTGACGGTTGGCAAAGCCAAATCCGCTTTGCAACCAGATGGTTAAAGAGGAAAAGATGACTCAACAGACCCCCTTGTTTGAACAGCACACGCTTTGTGGCGCCCGCATTGTTGATTTCCACGGCTGGATGATGCCGCTGCACTACGGCTCACAAATTGATGAACACCACGCGGTACGCACCGACGCCGGTATGTTCGACGTTTCCCACATGACCATTGTCGACCTGCACGGCAGCCGTACCCGTGAATTCCTGCGTTACTTAGTCGCCAACGACGTCGCCAAACTGACTCAGCCAGGCAAAGCGCTTTACACCGCCATGCTTAATGCTTCCGGCGGCGTCATCGATGACCTGATTATCTACTTCTTCACCGAAGACAACTTCCGCCTCGTGGTTAACTCCGCCACCCGCGAAAAAGATCTCGCCTGGATTAACGATCACGCCGGGCCGTATGGCGTGTCCGTCACCGTGCGCGATGACCTGTCGCTGATTGCCGTTCAGGGCCCGAACGCGAAGGCCAAAGCCGCCACGCTGTTTAGCGAAGAGCAACGTAAAGCCGTTGAAGGTATGAAACCGTTCTTTGGCGTGCAGTCCGGCGACCTGTTCATCGCCACGACCGGCTACACCGGCGAGGCAGGCTATGAAATAGCGATGCCGAACGAAAAAGCCGCAGAATTCTGGGCGCAACTGGTCGAGGCGGGCGTTAAGCCTTGCGGGCTGGGTGCTCGCGATACGCTGCGTCTGGAAGCCGGGATGAATCTGTACGGCCAGGACATGGACGAAGGGGTTTCGCCGCTGGCTGCCAACATGGGCTGGACCATCGCCTGGCAACCGGAAGATCGTGATTTTATCGGCCGTGAAGCGCTTGAAGCGCAGCGCGCCAGCGGCACCGAGCAGCTGGTTGGCTTGATCATGACCGAAAAAGGCGTATTACGTAATGAGCTGCCGATAAGGTTTACCGACGCGCAGGGCAATGTCCATGAAGGCGCGATCACCAGCGGCACCTTCTCGCCTACGCTTGGTTACAGCATTGCGCTGGCTCGCGTTCCGGCGGGCATCGGTGAAACGGCGATCGTACAGATCCGCAACCGTGAAATGCCGGTCAAAGTTACCAAACCTATTTTTGTTCGCGCCGGTAAGCCGGTCGCGCTTTAAATTTTGAAATCAGGTATCAGGAGAAAACAATGAGCAATGTGCCGAACGAACTGAAATACAGCAAAGAGCACGAGTGGCTGCGTAAAGAAGCCGATGGAAGCTACACCGTCGGGATCACTGAACACGCGCAGGAACTGCTGGGCGACATGGTGTTTGTTGACCTGCCTGAAGTTGGCGCTACCGTCTCTGCCGGCGATGACTGTGCCGTTGCCGAATCCGTGAAGGCGGCTTCTGACATTTACGCGCCCATCAGCGGTGAAATCGTGGCGGTTAACGACGCGCTGAGCGACAGCCCGGAGCTGGTTAACAGCGAGCCTTACGGCGAAGGCTGGATCTTCAAAATCAAGGCCAGCGACGAAGCTCAGGTTGCCGCGCTGCTGGATGCTTCTGCCTATGAAGCGCTGTTAGAAGACGAG
>DWAA01000073.1:0-19980 GCA_018237865.1 Styx infernalis | reverse complement strand
ACAATCATTTCCAAAAATCATGGTCGGATTGTTGTTCTTCCGTATATGAAGGAAAACGGTGAGCAAGTTAAAGGATATACCAAGAACGCCCCGAATGACGGCAAAGCACTTCCAAGACACAAGGATGAGTATGTCGAGCTTCCCTTCGAAATTCTTGGCGGTGATTTGATGTTTGACTTATTCGGTGAGCTTAATTATGAATAATTCTTCAACAGTTGTACCCGAAAGGCCTTACTCTAAAGGTTGCCTGATGAACGGACAGTCATCATTGGACTGCAGAGGCACACTGAAATTGGCTACCTTAACATAGGTGATATGCTCACTTCAGGGCAACACTGGTACCCAGATATGCTGACTTTGGATGGCTTGAAGAAATACTGTATAAACATTGTTTACATTATTAATGTCAGTTGTTCGCTCAAAACTGCCGGCCAACTACTGCGATCTCCTGAAGGTGTATCGGCAGCCATTCCGCATGCATGAACAAAATTTGTTTACGGGCTTGGGATCCGTCCATCTATTGGCTTCCTTTGTTTACGCAATGATATAAGCGGGCTAGAGTAATAAAAGCGTTAGGTTTGTTCAGCAAAAAACCAGAAATGGGAATGTGACAATTTAGGGGAAGAGGATCTGTGAGTCTCAAGATTCATGACGCACTGCCAGAATTCAAGAACCCAAGTCATTGTAAAGTGCGCCCTCTTTTCCCCTGAATGCACACAGTATTCAAGGGAAAAGAGTACTGAAATAATAAATAATTAAACCTTATTCAGCAGACCGTCTTTCGCGAAGACTTAAATCGATCACAATGATTTTTACATCCTTTATCTTTGGATACTTAGGCGAGAGAGATAACCAATGTTGAGTTAATGCGTTTTCAAGTTCAGTGAGATTTACTTTCACACCATTAATAACCCAATTTTTATCTGATTGTTCTTTACCCTGCCAGATGAGTAAAAACACACCGAAATCGGCTTGATTCTCACGTAAGTAATCTCCTATCAACTGATTTTCCAAACGCTCACAGAGGTCAGGTCCTGACCAGGATTTATCCAACAGTTTCAACTCAACAGGAATGGGAACACAAACATCGTGATCTTGAAGCCAAAGATCTGGCCTTTGGCTATTAGCAAGTTCAGCTTCCTGAGCGCAGGTGAATCGCCCTTTTGCTGCGTTTTGGATATGATGAGCGACAACAGTACGCATCTCAGTTTCGCTAGTAATTTTTTGATAGGTTTTAGCCAAACTATCATTACCGCGCTCAAGCCAGTCCTTAAAATCCAGCAAATAATGGACACCCATTTGGTATAGCTGTTCTGGAGAATTAGGTGTAAACACCAAACTGGCATCAAAATCTCTAACCTGTTCATCAGTCCAAAGCTCAAAATCAGCATCGGCTAATGCTCTGTTGCGTGCAGCCCTCATCATCCAATGCATATAATTTTTATAAGGATACTCGTTAATAAGTTCCATCAAAGTGACATAGGTCTCTTTACCCGGGATTTCAGCTAACCACTGAAAAAGCAGTTCACGGGCGCTCTGTGCATCATCTCTGAGCGTTGGTGTGTAGGAGGTGACAGTTGTACGATCCAAATCGTCCTCAGGTTTAATGTATCTTGTCATGAGCAAAAATAATGCTTTTAGGCTCGAAGGTTTACGAACGCCTCCGGTAAAAGAAGTTCTATCTTCACCATGACGGAATTTCCCGGTGAGTGTTGTCACAAAGTGTTGTGCAAATGTACTCGCACTATCTTCTGGTAATTGTTCAAGCCATTTATTTAGCTGTGGTATGGCCTCATCCGGTGAGGTATCGACATATAAGGCAAACCATATTGGAAGATTTCCCTCCACTAGAGGATTAACAATTTTAGCGCTCGCCAATTTTGCACGCTCAGCAATACTGACTCCACCATTAATCAAGATGCGGATACAACTCCTCAAATTTTTATTTAATTGTGACTCGTTTTCCTCAAGCCAGTGATAAATATGTGAAGCTAGCTAAAAATCTGGTCGTGGATATTGCCAGAAAGACAATCGAGAAAGGCATGACACTGGATAAGGATGTGCGGATTTCAGTAGAAAATGTCAGAACAGTTAGCCATAAATCAGGTCTGGATGTTTATCAGTGCGCTGCTGATTTAACGTTTACAAAGCCAGACTTGCAAAATTCCCTACCTATAACTTACCGTATACAGAAAACTGACGATGGTAAAGGGCAGTTTTATATAAACGTAGCTGGATTGTAAAAGGGCTACAAGACACTGGGGGTTTAGCATTATTATTTAAGTTAAATCCCAAAAAACATAAAAAAATTAATACACTTTGGTTTTCTTACATATAAAGTTGAGCAACTACAGCATCAACCAGATCATCGTAACTGATTAAATTTATATCAGCATGCTCTGACATCATTTCTCTTATTTCAGTTGTATTGATATCACAACGTCTTCCTACTACAATTGTAACCTTGGGATTTTCAACCTGCAAACCATGAAGCTATATACACTGCCCCTATTGTTTACATTTGAAAAATATCTAACATATGCTTTTGCTTGCGCCAAATACGTACTAAAGAAACTTGAAAACTTTCTACGATTCTTATTACCGACAACTATGGGCTTTTTCAATCGTGGCAGTTTAAATTCAACTATATCACATATATCATTTTTTTTGATGAAAAAATCAGGCCAAATAGATCCCCTTTGGCTGCCTATTTCAGGACATCTGAGCTCAGGGTAGATATCTTTGACACCAAACTGCATCGTGAGTATGAATTTATTTTCATCATCTTTCAAAAATCGAGTTATAGTAGCCTCATCGGGCGTGGTTTTTGTCCTTTGTTTTATGGATAGTTTTCTGCATCAGGCGTCGTTCGGTTTTGGGTATTGGTGCTATGATCGGCATTGCTCAGTCCGGCTGGTGATTTGGGATATTCAGCGATTGATCAGATCGCATAAACCGGACTGAGTTCCCCTGAGTGATCTACTATTCCGAACAGCTATTTAGGTTTCGTTTCTTCATTCGCACTGGATGAATTGTTATCTTTATTGAAATGTTGTACGGTTTTTTACAAATGTAATTTTCATTATATAAATCAATAACTTCCCACTTAAACCATGATAAGACATCATTTGAAATGTCGACAGCTAATTCACCTATGTTGAGGGTTTCTGCCATTTTCCCTCCCTTTAAACTTATTGATTTCACCCTGGCAAGTTAACTTATAGATTCTAGTAAATTCAATACAAAGATGAGACTCACCCTAAAAATTAGGGATCAACTTTAAATGTTCAGAGCTGAATGTATAACTCTTGTCACTAACGTGTTCTATCAGCAATATGATACTGTAGCTAACAGCCTCATCTACCATTATATTACCGTTCGATACTATTATCGGGATCATAAAATTTCTTTTAAGATCTCGTGGAGTCGACCAGTTGGGGCTAATTTTCATTTCGAATTGATGTAGCCCCCTGAAACGCCAGACAGTAGCTCAACTACCTTTTCGCTTCACTCCACTCTATTGTCTTCTTGACCAAAAAACTATCCTCACGCGCGGGCATCCTGAAACTCTCTCTGGAAACAAATTCCATCGCAACTTCACTGTTATCATGGCGTGGTGATTCAACGGTGGTATTCATTAAATCATTATGTTCGTCGAGAAGGTTGGAGTAAAATTCAATATCTTCGAGGTTGTTACTCCTCTGCGCAGCGTGAAGCTTCACTTCATAGCTGATGCGAATCTGCTGCTCAAGCGCCTCAGTAACTACTGAAACCCGACGTTCCCGGCGTTTTTCCTGCGACAGGACGATTTGGTCTCCATCGACAAAGAAAAGCTCATCATTTTTAATCAGGATGTTGCCATGCACATTCAAATCATGCATATACACCCCTCGCTCATACAACAGGTTGTCGGCGCGCTCATAATTGGCATCAGTTCCAATATCAAATACTTTGCCATTGATGTACTTTGAAACTAGGACCTCCATTTTTTTATTATCAAAAGAAATCTGCATATACCGGGAAAAGTCAGGGTCGTGGTTAGCACGATTTAAATAATGGCTCACGCGTTCTGGATGCGCATTTCTGTGCTCGGCAGAATGAGTATCTATCATGTTCCCTGTACTGTTGACCGGGATTTTTACGGCGTATTTGCCTTCAAACAAATAGACGCTCCCGTAGCTACCGCTGCCGATAAACTTGAGTTTTGCCAAGCTCTCTTTCGTGATATTGCCTTCGGCAGCCATTTTCTCAATAAACCGATCGATATCTGCCGGGGCTGAGCTATCCGCTTCATCTCGCATAGCGACCAGCTCTCTAACCCGCGTATTGAAATGCGTCAGATCTTCCACATACGTTGACAGATGTTTTTCTAACCGGTGCTGAAAGGCTGAATAAAAATGCGCTTCGCCGCTCCCCTCGAACCCAGTGTCTACGGTGCGGCTACGGATTTCGCCATTGTTATCGTTGAAGAGACAGGTTTTTAAGAACTCCAGATTATCTGCAGAGCAATCAGCCTGCGCCAGTACAATTCCATCAAATTTCATGTCAATGACGGCTACCCCATCATCTCGTTGTTGCACCTCGATTGAATATCGACTTACAGCTTCAGGTTTTGAGTTATCGATTAATTTGACAAAACCAATGATCGGCCTCCAATGGGTAACGTCACTACCCTGTGACATTATCTCTAATGACATGGGTCGCGATATTTCGGGGTGGTTCCGATGTTGATATAATAAATGGTGTATCTGATAATATTCCGAAATGGCGCTCTTTCCCGTAAATATATGCCTGAAGTAATCGATGAACTTTTCAAAACGACTAAACTGATAAACGTCTTTACCCTGTAAAAGGTCTGACATCCGCTCTCTGGAAATATGGCAAACATCGTTAACAAATGGAATAGCAACCGACATAATTCCCTCCAGTACATGATTGCAAATTAGCCTGTAATAAAGTTATTAACGGGTGAGGTATCTCTGAGCTATATCTAATTCGCCCGCAGCACAACGATGCCGGGTTTTGAACGCATATAATTAAGGAAGGGGGTATCAACAACCTTGCGGTTTGCAGACAGCGAGGAAGCATTGCGGAACCAGACGGCATCGCCCGCACGAATCACAATCCCCGTATGAGAGACATCCAGCCCCTGCATGGGCGAATAAACACCGACATAATCGCCATTGTGCAGGCGTTCAAGTACCGAGCGGTCGATAGCGTATCCCGGTATATAGTTTATCTTTCTGGTAATAATACCCAGTCCCCGGATGTATTCTCCTCCCCCCGGTTTAAGATTGAGGTGCTTTTCAGCCGTAAGATAATGGGGACTTATCTCCGGTGTAACATCCCGCGCATTATGTGGCGACGTGGCGAACCAGTCAGACAGAAAATGACGGCGGGTCAGGTAGCTCACTTTGCCATCAACATAGCGCGTTTTTACCAGCTGCCGAAGAAACGCTTTACGCGTATCGCTTTTCGTCAGGGCCTGAACATAGTCCACCAGGGTAAAACAGTCGACGCCCCTGAGATTGACAACCAACTGTTCCGGCGTATTTTGAGAACCGATCAACGTTTCACCCTGGTAGGGAGTCTGCAGGAACGTCGATGAAACAAGGCCTATTAAATCCCCCTGCTTTGCTTTGGCGTTCGGCAACACTTCGCCCTGGATAACTTCATCCACTTTTCGCGCGCTATACCCGTCGATGACGGTTTTGTATTTAGCCACATCGGCCATTGCGTATGACGTAAAACAGAGTGATGCCAATAAAAATCCGTATCGCAACATAACTTTCTCCTGATAAAAACTGCGCATCATCATTACCAATTCATCTATTCAACACGTGCCGATAGTAAACCGGTCATTGAGTCGCAGATATCAGGGTATAACCTGATAAAGATAGCTGAAGGCCACAGTGATATTCCGTTACACATGAGCGTCGTAATCAAGCTCCAGTACCATACGCAGCAAAGCAGCAACGGGTTCAAACAGGGATTCAGGGATCGCCTCACCCGCTTTGACGCTAAAAAATAGCTGGCGCGCCAACGCAATATTCTCCACCACAGGAACAGACTCCCTGTTGGCGAGAGCGACAATATGTGCTGCCCTCGCCTCTACGCCTTTTTCGAGCACCGTAGGGATCGGCGTGTCGACAGGATCGTAGCCCAGGCAAATGGCGATATGCGTAGGGTTGCGAATAACCACCGCAGACTGCTTCACGTTTTGCGCTAAACTGCCGCTTTGCATTTCGCGTTGTACTTCACGCCGCCGTTTTTTAACCTGCGGATCGCCTTCAATATCTTTAGTTTCCTGTTTGACATCCTCCTTACTCATTCGCTGTTGTTTCATCGTGTTGTGCGTCTGGAAGGCATAATCAACAACACCCAGAACCACGTAAAACGTCAGCAATGCATACCATATCCAGCGGATCATAATCGTGAAAAGTGGGATCGCGCAGCTCGCGTCACAGTACGGCAGTGCCTGAAACGTTGTCGAAAAATAGCGGAAAAGAGAGATGAAAATCAGACACAATAAAATGACTTTCAGACAGGATTTAAACAGCTCCACCAGACTGTGCACGGAAAAAATCTGTTTAAGATTATTGACTGGGTTAATTTTGTCACCTTTGACGCCAACTGCCTTCGTGGCAAGCATAAAACCGACCTGCGCAACCAGACTTACGATGGTTGCCGCCGCCAGCATACCGCCGAACAGGGCAAAAAATTCGCCTCCTGCACGCAGCAATGCCTGCGTTAACAGGCTGAAGGCATAGTCAAAGGGTTGATTGATGAGTCGTGAAGCCAGCAACATCAGCTCAGCAATCTGGTGCACAACTTCATCGGCAAAAAAATGAAAAAAAGCCAGTATTGTTAGCAGCTGGACACCGGAGGTTATCTCCAGGCTTTTGATTACCTGCCCCTCCTGGCGGCTATCACGCTTCTTTTTCTCGGTAGGCTGCTCGGTTTTTTCACTCATGGCTGGCTAACCACTGGCTCACATGCCGGTAAAGCGTTTCACTCTCAAGCTGATAGTGGTGGAAGGCATACGGCAAGGAGAGCAGCAATAGCAAGAGCGCCAGCGTACTTTTCACCGGCATGGATAAGAAGAACACGTTGAGCTGCTGAGCGGACCGGTTAAGCAATCCGAGCGCCAGGTCCGCGAGCATCATGCAGAGCACCGCAGGCAGAGAAAAGCTCAGGCACAGCTGGTACAACACGCGCCACTGCGCCAGCAAAAAGTGTAAAAAGGGTACGTTGAAAGCCAGCGCCTTGCCGGGAGGTAAATAGTGGTAAGAACCGTACAACGCCGTCAGGAGTTGACTGAATCCCCCGGTAATAAAGAAAAGCGCACACAGAAACTGGCTAAACAGCAGGCCGAAAATCGACGTCTGTACCGACATCGCCGGGTTGAACACGGTTCCCATTGTGGCACCGCGTAGGGTGTCAATCAGGAATCCCGCCATGTCCACAGCCCAGAAGGGGATCGCGGCGCAAAATCCCAGCATCAAACCAATGACCAGTTCGCCTGGGATCACCCTCAGCCATGACCATCCCTGGTGAATCACCGGTTGAGTATAAAAAACCGGTAGTACCGGCAGCACTATCGCCAGCAGCACTCCGTTGCGAATCAGCGTCGAGCCGAGATTACCGGTCTGCAACAGCGGGAAAAGTAGCGTTAGCCCAAGCGGTCTCATCATCGCCAGCGCCACGGTAACCAGCCCGTCACTGAGTGAGAGCGTCACCCGTGCATACCCGTCTGCAAAAACACCTGACGGGTATAGGCCAGAAGTAGCCCCCCCAGCCAGTGATAGGTCGCCATAATAACCAGCGCCACGGCAAGCAGCTTGATCATAAACTGCAGCGTCTGATCCTGAATCTGAGTCAGCGCCTGAAGGAGACTCACCGCAATCCCGACGACCGATGCGACCAGCACTACCGGCAATGAGGTCATGAGCACCAGCCACAGCAGCTCTGTAACGAAATGGGTTAGGTTGGCATCCGTCATCTAAAGCTCTGCACCAGTTGAGAAAGGATCAGGTCCCAGCCGCCAGCTAACAGGAAAATCAATAATTTGAACGGCAAAGAGATGGTCATCGGTGACACCATCATCATCCCCATCGCCAACAGGACGTTGGATACCAGCAGATCGATGGCCAGAAATGGCAGATAGATAAGCAGACCAATACGAAACGCCTGCGACAGCTGGCTGACGGTAAAGGCGGGCAGCAGGATCAACAGTGAATCCGGCTTAACGCGACGCCGGGCCTCTTCCGGCCATGTGCTGGCTATCAGATGACGAAAATAATGCGCCTCTTTTTCATCGGAATTTTTTTGCAGAAACTGACGGTAAGGGCCAAGTGCGTGGCTGTCCCAGCCCTGTAACCAGGGTAAAGTCGCCTCTTCTTTCGCCGGATGCCACTCGGCTTTTACCGCCATCACCGTCGGCGCCATGATAAAGAGCGAGAGCACCAGCGCCAAGCCATAGAGCGCCATATTGGGCGGCACCTGCTGAATACCCAGCGCATTACGTAAAATCGAAAACACCACCGCCAGCTTCAGGAACGAGGTCCCCATCACGATAGCAAGCGGTAGCAGAGAGAGTAAAAACAGCAGCGCTATCAGCTGCCAGGGAGAGTCAGGTAAAGGCATGATCTATCCTGTTTATACGACGATAAATCAGTTATAGCCGCGCCATGCCGCGCCCTCTATCAGGTATTAACCGTATCCTCCCCAATGCTCTGAGCGTCAGACGGATGCACAAACCATTGGGTGACTCGCACCAGAAAACTCTCCCCGCAGGCGATCAGTTCACCCTCGCCTATCACGCGGCCATTGAGTCTGAGCTTCACGTCGGGTGAGAGCCTGGCTTCGGTCGCAATTAGGTCCCCTTCGCGTAGCGTCCGCAACGCGCCAAGGGCGATATCAATTTGTCCTACCTCTACCAGCAGCTTTTGCGGCAGGGCGTCCAGGTGATACGACAAGGGCGAGGCAGGACCCGCACGATCGCTGTCCTCGGCCAACAGGCTTTCCATATCATTGACCAACGCTTCAATTTTCACGTCTCCCCCCTCTTCGATTCGGATACGCGCTGCACTTCCCGTCGCCAGTAGTACAACCAATTCACCCTCGCGCGGACGGCCGAAAGGACTCATCCGCAACCCTATTCCCGGGCCAATGCTTGCCATTTCGTGCATCGAGGCCTGACACCAGCCGGCGTAACAGGCGAACGCCACCGGCGGCAATAAACGCACTGGCCGGATGCCGGGGCCTACCTGCCGGGCAATGGCGCGAAACCAGGTGGTGGGCCAGCCAAACAGCACACAGCGGAACGCGTAGCCGTCAATCTGCCAGGCAAATACCAGCGCAACGTACTGGTTGAGCATGCTACAACGGCGCGGTTCTCCCGGCCCGTTGTGTAATGTCGCGCCGCTTGCCTGCAACAGCGGCGATAGACCCCATAGCGCAACTCCCGCCAGCAGTTGGGCGTCGACGTCTTGCTCTGAAGCGGTCCCCAGGGTCCCTTCACACCACTGCTGCCAGTCGCTTTCGGCTAACCAGACGCCACACGGCGTATCTTCGGCAGTGACTGAAAACAGTCTCCCCTGCGGGCTGTCGGTCCAGCGCTGTGCCGTAACATGAAGGGCTCCAAGATCCCTCCCTTCCGTTTGCAACATCCCGGCAAGAATGCTCTCTTCAGAAGAGATCCGCGTCATACACCACCTCCAGCGCAACGTTGTGCCCGGCGGCCAGCAGCCCAGCGTTCAGCCAGGTGGAAAAGTGCTTCAGCTGGCGGCATAAATCGCGCTGAGGCACCAAAACTCTCAGAAAGGTTTGACCTTCCCGCGTTTCAATCTCGCAAATAAGCCCCGCCACGGAGCCACCCACCAGCCGGTAGCGTTGTTTTTGCTGTCTCAGCGCAGACTTTCCCGCTCTACGGCCGGGCACGGGCGCCACCTGCGCCATCAGTTGAATAAACCGGGTGCTTTCCGTTGGCTGCCGTTTGTCCTGTTCAGGCTGCCTGGCGTGCCAGAGGCAACCTTCCGTTCGGTTAACGTTCATCGCTCAGCAGACTCCTTAGTTTTTCTTTTTTCTTCAGAACGCTCACCAGCTCCCGCTGCAGCTCGCTAAGCTGCCCCTGTAGCCGTTTTTGTGCATCCGCAAGCAGGCGCTGCTGCTGCGCCAGGCCGTATTCCTCATGAAATAAATTATTCATGGCCTGTTTCTGCGCCATCAGTTCGCCCGAGGGCAACGTACCGGACCAGAGAAGGAGCTGATTAAGCGCCTGCGCCAGGTCTTTACGACGGCTCTGGCACTGAAAACCCAACTGCTCCGTTTGCTGACGCTGCAGCGTTAACTCCGTCATTTGCCGCCGCAGGCGATCCTCGCGACGGTCCTTGATCCTGAGTAAACAATTCAGCATCAGATGTCCGTCAAATAACGCATTTGCGCCAGCAGTTCGTCGAGATTGCATGGTTCATTACTCTGTTGTTGCAGGAAGTGACAAATATCGGAATAGCGGTCTACCGCCCGGTCGGCCTGAGGATCTTCTCCGCGCACGAACTCACCTATCCGCACCAGAAGCTCCACGTCGCGATACACCGACAGCAACTGCCGGATCGCGTTCGCCAACGCCCGGTGTTCACCGCTGGCCACCATCGGCATCAGGCGGCTCAGGCTAGCTAACACGTCAATGGCTGGAAAGTGGGCCGCTTCTGCCAGGCAACGCGAAAGTACGATGTGGCCATCGAGTAACGACCTCACTTCATCGGCCAACGGTTCATTCATGTCGTCGCTTTCCACCAGTACAGTGTAAAACGCGGTAATGCTGCCGAGGGTGCCCTTACCCGCCCGTTCGAGCAGCCGTGGTAATGCCGCAAAAACGCTGGGAGGATAGCTGCCGGAAACTGCAGCTTCGCCACCGGCGAGCGCTATCTCGCGGGCGGCGCGGGCGTAGCGGGTTAAGGAATCGGCAAACAGCAGAACTCGCTTGCCGCGATCGCGAAACGCTTCGGCGATGGTGGTCGCCACCCATAGCGCC
The DNA here is from genome assembly GCA_018237865.1 of Styx infernalis. NCBI lineage: Eukaryota > Metazoa > Arthropoda > Insecta > Lepidoptera > Riodinidae > Styx > Styx infernalis. The sequence goes on along the minus strand of DWAA01000073.1, from coordinate 8,945 downwards.
CTCATGCGTTCAAGCGCGGGCCGGTCGGACGTTGAAACCACCATTACGCAGCGCCGTCGGGTCTCTTCACCCAGCGTTTGCTCAATGAATTCACGCACTTCGCGACCACGTTCACCGATAAGCACCAGCACGTTGATGTCGCTATCCGGGCTGCGGCACAGCATCGACATCAGGGTGCTTTTCCCCACCCCCGCTGCCGCAAAAATCCCCATGCGCTGTCCTTCACCACAGGTCAAAAGCCCGTCGATGGTGCGGATTCCGGTAAGCATCGGCTTCTCAATCAGCTGGCGCAGCAGCGGCGAAGGTGGCGGTGCATCGTAATCTCGCCAGGGCCCCTGCGGGGCGGGGCCGTCATCAAGGGGTAATCCCATACCGTCCAGCACTCGCCCTAAAAGATCTTCCCCCACCGGAACACGATGTCGCCGCCCCAGGGATCGCACCTGCTGTCCACAATACAGGCCTGCGGTACTGGCAAAAGGTGAAAGCTGCGCCGTCGCGCCGTCGATACCAACGACCTCCGCCAGCGCACCTTCTGGCAACAGGCAACACACCTCACCCATAAAAACACCTGGCAGATACGCGTTGAGCAGCGTCGCACCAACGTGCAATAAGCGCCCGGTTTTCAGATAACCTTGTGGTACGTCCCGCAGCGGCGTCAGCGATTTTTCAATGGCGGCCAGCACCTCGGCTTTAATCATCCTCACCGGCAAGCTCCTGTGGTGTAAGATCGATACTGTGCACAACCTGTACCGCACAGTTTTCTCCCAGCTCCTGCCAGGAGAGTACGGGAACATTAAACAGCCCCGTTTCCGTTATTTTGCGCAGAAAGCGGCGAGCATCGACCGAGGTCACAATGTTCAACTCACCGTGCTCTGCCAGTGCCTCCTGAATTAAGCTCATAATGCGCGAACTTTGCCCAGGGCTCAGGGCCGCATAGGTCCCCATCAAGGTCTGACGGATAGACTCGCGGATCAGGTTTTCGATTCCTTCCCCCACGCGCAGGACGCGCAGCGCCTCACCGTTCGGCTGCAGCCGGTGCAAAATATGCCGACGCAGCGCCATGCGCACATATTCGGTCAGCATCAGCACATCTTTCTCACGCGGCGCCCATTCAATCAGGGTGCCAAAGACCGTGCGTAAATCGCGGATCGAAATACTTTCTGCCACCAGCCTCTGAAGGGTTTCCGTAATCTTGCTTATCGGCAGCTGCCGCTGCAGTTCTTTAACCAGCTCCGAATAGCGCTTCTCCATAGCATCCATCAGATATCGTGCCTCCTGCACGCCGATAAACTCCGCCATGTGACGCAACAGGACCTGGCGGAGCAATGCCGTGATGCGTTGGTTTCCCTCGGCAATCGCGAGCCCCATGCTCTGCGCTTTTTTTCCGGCCTCTGCTGTCAACCAGCCGATACTTCCCATCCCGTCCGGCAGCGGTTGTACTTCGCACCCCGGCTGTTTATCAGGCTCCAGCAGCAGGTATGCGCTCTCGGGGATGGCGAATGAAAAGACCGGCTCCTGGTAGATCAGCACCGACATCCCCTGCACGTAGTCCCGGCTATCTGGCCTGATAGTGATTTCCGGCAGCGGCACACCGTACTCTTCGAAAAGCATCCAACGTAAGGCATCAATATCCCGGGCCAGCGTGCCGGTATTGAGCGATGGCATCACGTGCAGCGTTAACGGCCTGGCTCCAGGCTGCATCCGGTCTTCATTCATCTCTCCCGTTTGCGGTATATCGTGTTGTGTGTGCCTGGAGCGACGCCAGAATAAAAAGAACGGCAGCGCGGTGAACGCCGCCAGGACAAAAAAGTCCAGGAAGGGAAAACCGGGGATCAGGGCGAATAAAATCAGGACCGCGGCCGTCAGCATCAGCGCCTGCGGCTGTCGACCAAGCTGGGTGGTTAATTCGCTGGCAAGATTCTGTTTCTTCTCCCCTGGCACGCGGGTGACGATAATTCCGGCGCTCAGTGAGATAAGCAGCGAAGGGAGCTGCCCGCACAGCCCATCGCCAATCGATAACACGCTGTAAGTTTGTACCGCATCACCCAGCGGCATGTCGTACTGCACCACGGCGATGATGATGCCACCGATAATATTGACCAGAACCACAATAATTCCGGCGATCGCATCGCCTTTTACAAACTTCATGGCCCCATCCATGGCGCCAAGAAAGCGGCTCTCCTGCTGAACCTGCTGGCGAAGGTGCCGCGCCTGAACCGCGTCAATCACCCCAGCCCGCAGATCGCCATCAATGCTCATCTGTTTTCCAGGCATACCGTCGAGCGAGAAGCGGGCGCTGACTTCGGCTACGCGCTCGGTCCCTTTCGTGATGACGATAAACTGGATGATGGTGATTATCGTAAAAATAACCAGCCCCACCGTCAGGTTGCCCCCCACCACAAAATGGCCGAAGGCGTCCACGATGTTGCCCGCATCGTGCTGCAGCAAAACCAACCGCGAGGTGCTGATGGTCAATGACAGCCGGTACAGCGTGGTAATCAGCAGCAAAGAAGGGAAAACCGAGAGATCCAGCGGGTCATTGATGTAGATGGCAATCAGCAGCAAAATGACCGAAAACGCGATGTTAACAGCGATCAGGATATCCACCATGAACGTCGGTAACGGTAGGATCATCATCACGATAGCAATCAGCAGCACCACCGCCAGAATAATATCCTGACGCCCGGCGCAGGCGGCGAGCCCCTTCTGCAGACCTTGCATACTCATGCTTTTCATCATTGAGATTTGCATAGCGACTCCAGAAAAGCTTGCTGCCGGCGATGCACCCGCAGCCACAGTTCCGCCGCGCTATCGACTGCCGGACAACAGCTCATCGCAAGGGAACTACGCAGCTGAAAAATACGCTGCGGAATACCGGCAAAGTCAGCGGGCTTCCAGCGCTGAAGCGCCAGTAACAGCAGGTTGTCATCATAGGGAGCCAGCGGCACACACTGGCTCATGTGGAGTCGGCCATCCTGCCAGCTAAGCCAGGTTTGAAACCGCTCGCCCTGCCAGTACATCCCGGCGGCGGCTGGGCGCGCGGGCAGTTCGGCTAGCTGTATAAACAGCAGAATATTAAGCTCTGTCACTCGGTCTAACGCCATACGACCTCCCGCTTGCGTAGGGCTACAGAGTTCCAGATGAGGCGCGCACAGGTAATCAGGTGATAGCCCGATCTCCCTTCATACTGCGCAGTACGGCGAGAATTTGTTCACGCTGATCTTCATCGTTAAAACAGGCTTCGGGCATCAGAGAGAACAGCGCATCCAGATGCTGTAAAAGTCGGTTGTATAGACGCACAGACGCGGTCCGCTGCGCCAGCCGTGGCGCGAGCCATTCATCAAACAGCCAGCTTTCGTTGGTCATCTCGATAAGCAACGGAAGCAGCGTTCCTGAAGCCATCTCGCACGCGGATTCGGTTCGCAAGCACTCCTGCTCAAGCCCCAAAAACAGTAATAAGCGGCGCAGGCGTACCAGCACCCCCGCCAGCCGCTGCTGTTGGGAGCCGACAACGCAGGCGGAAAGCTCAAAGGCCATCATGCGCAGCAGCACCCTCAGCCGCTGGCGACGATCCGGCCAGTCCATGATGCGCTGAAACCACTCGGCTAATGAGGCAACCTCCTCGTCCATTGCCTGCTGGAATAAACGATTGATTTGCGCCAGCGCGCCTTTGCTCACCTGTCCCAGCTCCAGCATGCCAAACAGCGATATCTCCCAACCCTGCTCGCTCATCAGTTCAGTAAGCTTCTCGCTCAGCGCTTTACGTCTTTTGCTGTTTGGTTTTTCAGCAAGTAGTAACGCCGCAACGCCCAACAGCTGTTGACCAAGGGGCGAACCGGAATGTGGTTGCGTCAGTTGAGCGGGGATCCCGCCCGCCTGCTCCTGCATCCTCTGCACCATCCGCAACAAGGCCTGCTGCCGTTGCTCCAGCCGCTCTTTGAGATCGGCTTGCTGTAAATCTTTGAGCCGTCCGCTCAGCGCCATCCCCATGTCTTCGAGCGTTTCTATGAGCGCGCTGCCGGAGGTTTCTTCAAGCTCAATAAACGCCTGCGCCATCGGTGATGTTGCATCTTCCACCTGCACCTGCGGTTCCCGCAGGCTGGCGTCATGATTCTGTAGCGCGGCCGTCTCAGAGACTCTCATCCTGCTCTCCTGTCTCCGGGCAGCCCGGGCGCAGCCATTGCAACAATTGTTGGAAATGGCCTTCGAGCGAGAACGCCACCGACAGCTGTGATGACGCTAAAACCACGCTGTCCCGGGGTAGCTCAGGGGCCGCAAGCAGCACAAAGCGCGAGCCGAACGCCTCCCGCATGCTCTGCTGAAGGTCAGGATGGCACTGCAGGGTCAACACCCCCTCATTCGCCATCTGTTCTGCCTGCAACGCGAGCCGGGCGCACAGCGTTTTGTCCGGGGGTTGCTGTTCAAACCAGGCGCTTAATATCTGCTCAATACAGTGATGGATGCGACCCGATACCGCGCTGACCAGCGCCCGCTCCTGGGCTTCATCACCCAACAGGCGAATGACGTGCTTTCGCAGCCAGCGGACTTCCAGGCGCCTGAGCGTATCGCGTTGCCATGCCCGGGACTCACGCTGCCTGGAGGCCTCCATCTCGCGGCAGTTTTTCTTCGCTTGCTGAATGAGGCCCTCGGCTTTGCGCCGGGCCGCATTGACTATCCCTTTTGCCTCAAGGTCCGCACGACGTATGCAGGCGGCCTGTTGCAGCAGCACCGTTAACTGTACTGCCGGGATAATGCGCCCGCCCGGCAGTGGCGCGGCAAGTTCAATCAGCGGAAGTCGGCACATAGCGTTCGCTCCAGTAAATTCATCGCCAGCGCCGGTATCGGCAACCATAACGCACGTTCACAGGGCGCAAGCGTAATCAGCAGCGCATGCAGCACAGGATCGTTTTGTGCGGCGCGGGTCAGTACGGCAGTGCCCAACTGCAATGCAATTTCAACCGTCTGTGTCGGCGAAAACAGGGCACGGTGGTTTCCCTGGCAAAGTCCGAACAGTTGCCAGATAAGCCCGTCATCAAGCAGGTGTAATAGCGCCCGCCGGTAGTCCGGCAGCAGAAAATAGTCGTTGCAGCCGAGTACCAGCAGCCCCGTGGCCAGCGCAAAGGCCTGAAGACGAGGAGCAAGCTGAACCATGCGCTGCTGCCGGAGGCTATGCGTGACAGGAAGACGCGGCGTTCCTCTGCGTACCTGCAGTGCCTGATTCAGACACCGGTCGAGCGGTGGGTTGGCCCCGTAGCGCCACTTCGCCGCAGGGGCAAAGCCAAGCCGTGTCAGCCAACGAGGGTGGGCGTAGCGCGCGGGTGTCCACAGATAACGATGCATCCGTAACAGGGCTTCATCGGGGATCCGGACGGCTAGCCTCTTTTGCGCCAGACTATCAGCATCAGAGAAATCAGCAGCAGCATTGCCAGCAGCAACGGGGGTATCAATGCCCAGCGATGTAGATTTATCCACGCGATTGCCCTCCACGGGGTGGCCGTTGGCGCGTTAGCCATGCTCTGCATACGAAACTCGGCTGGCTGCATCAGAATGCCGATATGCTCTTTCTGCACGCCTGGGATAGACTTTTCAACCAGGTTGCTTATCTGCACCCGGAAAGCTTCAAGATTGACCTGCGGTGAATACTTGATAAATACCGCCACGGAAGCCGGTCCAACTGACCCGTCGTCGTTGGCACTGCCATAAGCAATGGTCACATCGGCGTGGATCACTCCATCCATCTGACTCAGCATCCGCTCAATTCTCTGCTCGTTGAGAAAAACAATTTTTTGCTGCTCCTCAGCGGGCGATACCACCAGTTGATTCGGGGGGAACATGGTTTCCGCCGAAACGTAACTGCGCCGTGGAAAACCGTTCAGGCGCAGCAGTTCAACGGCGTTGATAAACTGCGATTGTTCCACCCGCAGCGTAACGCCCCCGGCCTCGGGCTGCTTATCGGCATCGATATGGTGCTGCATCAGGATCGCCAGCATCTGATTGGCATCGTCCTCGGGCAGCGCGCTGTAGAGCTCAACGCGGCAGCCTGTCAGCAGTAACGCCAGCCCGAGGATCAAAGCCAGACGCAGAGACTTCATGTCATATTGGCCAGTTTATTCACCGACTGGGAAACTGCACCGGCCACCTTAGCGCCCAGGTCCACGCCTACGGTCGCCCCAAGCGTCGTGGCCTGCTGCACAAGCATCTGAGAGGGGGTCAGACTGCCCACATCCCCCTGCGGCGTACCGGCAAAGAGTAATTTATTGAAGGCGGAAATTTGCTCGCCATCCGGCGCGGGTACGGCGGTTGCCGATGGCGCCGCGGCCATGGAGGAAACATCCATCGCGGTTACGCTGTTAATCGCACTCATCAGTCACTCCTGTTAAGCTTATTTAAGCCAGGTTTTCACTGTTTCAGCTTCTGGAAGGGCAACGTCTGCAAGCGCCTGGCGCGCCAGGGCGGATTCGTTCAAACCGGCCAGCAGCACCGCGCGGCATAACGCCTGCAGGCTGGTGTTCTCAACCAGCAAAGGTAGCGCTGGCAGAATGGCACGGACTTGTCGTTGCAGACCGTGGTTTATTCCGGCAAAGGCCGCCTCGACCACCAGCCGCCTCTCGTTCTTCGTCAGCATCATATTTTGGTGATAATGCCACTGAGCATATCTTTGATAGTTTTGATCATCGCACTCTCGTAGTTAATAAAAGTTGAGTACTGCTGTACGGCAAACTGGGCTTTGAGCATGGCCTCGGGATTTGAAATGTCCTGGCCGTTCATTTTGTCCTCAATCGCCTGCCCGGCCTGATGCGCCAGGCGCGATAAGCTGTCAACAAGCTGCTCAACGTTCATTGCTACCTCCGGTTACGCGAGCCGTTACGCTTTCAATTATGACCGCCGTGGCGCGGTTACCTATCAGGTGATGGCCTGAAAGTGACGGCCGGTTCTGCCGGGTTGTCCGTTGGCGGAAACAGACGAGCCAGCAGGCGGAAAAAGGGTACGCTCACCTGCTGTCCGGTTACCGGACAGCCTGCTGCCCCGAAGCGCAAAAATGCCAGCGTTCCCCAGGCGACATTGCTCACCGGGCGGAAGATCGGGAGGCTCAGGCCGACGGAGGTCATCATAAACGGCTGACCGACGACCGCTGCCGTAAGTAACGCACGTGATCCCAGAGACACCATTCCGGCGATACTCTGGCTCTTGCTCGCGTCATAAAAACGGTGCGCAATGAGGTACACCGCGTTGGCGATGCTGTCGTGTCCCATCGGCAAGCCATGCTTGCGGTGATAAATCAGGCAGGCAATATCGGCAATGGCGATGGCCAGGCCAAACCCGGCGAGCAGCAGCAGCGGTGCCGAGCCACCGCTGAATACCGCCAGCACGATCCCCGCACCACAGCACAAAATCTGCCCTCCCAGCACCACGCTCTGCCAGCTGAAAAGGCCTGCGGGGATCATGTTTGCCGCCCGTTCAGTCAGTCTGGCGAGCATACTCTTCTGCCCCTGCCTGCAGGCGTCTTCGGCTTCCTTATTCGCGGCATCATGCTGCGGTGCGGGTAAAACCGGAACCGTCAATCCCTCGACCATCTCCCGCACCATCTGCTGCACTTCTGCACTGACCGCCACTCCATGACCAGTGCGACCAATATCTACCATGCCGGGCTGACCGTGGGTGCGTGCCGCTGTGCCCGATAGCGCTCATAGCAGGCAACCACTGAATCAACCATTCTCTGGAGCTCTTCCTGACTGAGAGTAGCGCTCTTTTTGTCGGCCTCGACCACGGCGGGCGAAGGAGTGGCTGATGGGGTAATACTGCCCTGCATGCGCTCAACCCGTGCGGTGTACATGTCAATCCCACCGCCTGCGATGGTGAGCACCGCCGTGATACCTGACGAAATACTGGAAAGCGTATGGGCGGTGCTTCCCGGCAGATGCGCGGAGGGTAAAAAGATAGAGGAGAGCGCAATGCCAATGCGGAATGCGCAGGAAGCGACGTCACCGACGGTTTCCGCATGTGAGTCGCTCATACCGCAGGTCGTCATCAACGTCTTCGTCGCCAGCACGATGGAATCATTTCCCGTTATACAGCGCGCAACAGGCATCCCCTGCCGCAATAATCATGGCGGTACCGGTCACGACGGCAAGAGGGGTCCCGGCGCCGCCGGACAGTACCGCCGCCGCTAACGACAGCCCGAATGAGACGCTGGACATGGTAAAACGCACCAGGTGCTGGATAAAATACCCGGTATAAGCCTGTCGCTTAAGCTGGCTTTCCTCACTCAGCGGCGTCGCGAGAATAGGTCGCGTAGCACCTGGCGGAAGCAATACAGGGCGGGTAACGTCGGCATCATGGCCCTCAGGATCGTCACTGTAAGCACTTGTCAGTGAAGGCAAGCGGGAATAGTTATCTACTCTTAGCATGTTGTTCCCCATCGATTCACCCGGGTACGCTATGCCAGAAGCTGACTCAGCATCTGCTCTGCATTGGCGCGCACCGTGCTATAAGAAGGATCTTCGTAGCTCATCGTCAACGCGGTCTGCAGCACGACTCTGGCTTCAGAAAGTTCACCCATCGCTTTCAGACAGACCGCTATCTGATACACCGGCTCGGGATGGCAGGCGTCCAGCATCAGCGCGTAGCCGTAGTAGTTCATCGCCAGCACGTATTCCTTTTGCATCATCAGTACGCCAGCAAGTGCAATATGCGCGCGCCAGCTCCAGGGCTGAGTCATCACCATCCAGGAAAAATCCACGAGCGCACGATCGTAATCCCGCTGCTGCCAGGCGGCATAACCTCTGACATAAACCTCATCCGGGGAGAGCTCCAGCGCCTTTTTGATAACCGGGTCGTGCCACAGCGTCTGCTCAAGAGATGTCGGTTCCATATTCTTCTCCAGCTCATTCAGTAGTGGGATGAACGTCGCTTTCTATGGTTACGTAGCGTATCGGCGGTTATTT
>DWAA01000072.1:0-20082 GCA_018237865.1 Styx infernalis | reverse complement strand
TGAACGCGCGATGATGTGGTTGCCAATGGCCGCCTGAATCGCAATGTCGAACTGCTGGCGAGGGATCAACTCTCTCATCTTCTCAACCAGCTCGCGTCCACGGTATGGTGCGTTATCGTTGTGGGTGATAAGCGCCAGCGCATCAACGCGATCGCCATTTATCAGTACATCAACGCGCACCATGTTGGAAGCCTGGAAACGTTTGAAATTGTAATCCAGCGACGCATAGCCGCGGGAGGTCGACTTCAGACGGTCGAAGAAGTCGAGCACCACTTCTGCCATTGGGATTTCATAGGTCAGCGCAACCTGATTGCCGTGATAAACCATATTGGTCTGCACGCCGCGTTTTTCGATACACAGCGTAATCACGTTACCGAGGAATTCCTGCGGCAGCAGCATGTGACATTCAGCAATTGGCTCGCGCAGCTCTTCGATGTTGTTTAGCGGCGGCAGCTTAGACGGGCTGTCGACATAGATAATCTCTTTGCCAGTCGTTTGCACTTCGTAAACAACCGTCGGCGCAGTGGTGATCAGGTCGAGATCGTATTCGCGCTCCAGACGTTCCTGAATGATCTCCATGTGCAGCAGGCCCAGGAAGCCGCAGCGGAAGCCGAAGCCCAGCGCCGTTGAACTCTCTGGCTCATAGAACAGGGAGGCGTCGTTCAGGCTAAGTTTGCCGAGCGCATCGCGGAAGTTTTCGTAATCGTCGGAGCTAACCGGGAACAGGCCAGCGTAAACCTGAGGCTTCACTTTTTTGAAGCCTGGCAGCGCTTTATCCGCCGGGTTGCGGGACAAGGTCAGGGTATCGCCCACTGGCGCACCCAGGATGTCTTTAATGGCGCAGACCAGCCAGCCTACTTCGCCGCACTTCAGCTCGGTACGGTCAATCTGCTTAGGCGTGAAGATGCCAAGGCGGTCGGCGTTGTACACCTGCCCGGTGCTGATAACCTTAACCTTGTCGCCCTTACGCAGGGTGCCGTTTTTCACGCGGATCAGGGAAACAACGCCCAGGTAGTTATCGAACCAGGAGTCAATAATCAGCGCCTGCAGCGGAGCATCCGGATCGCCTTCCGGTGCCGGGATATCACGCACCAGTCGTTCTAATACGTCCGGTACGCCAACGCCGGTTTTCGCAGAGCAGCGCACGGCATCGGTGGCGTCGATGCCCACAATGTCTTCAATCTCTTCCGCTACGCGTTCTGGATCGGCTGCCGGCAGGTCAATTTTGTTCAGAACCGGAACCACTTCCAGGTCCATTTCCATCGCGGTGTAGCAGTTTGCCAGGGTTTGAGCTTCAACGCCCTGCCCGGCATCCACCACCAGCAGCGCACCTTCACAGGCCGCCAGCGAGCGGGAAACTTCATAGGAGAAGTCAACATGCCCTGGGGTATCGATGAAGTTCAGCTGATAGGTTTCACCGTCGCTTGCCTTGTAGTCAAGGGTAACGCTCTGCGCTTTGATGGTGATACCACGTTCGCGTTCCAGATCCATAGAGTCGAGGACCTGCGCAGCCATTTCACGGTCGGACAGGCCACCGCAAATCTGGATGATACGGTCAGACAGCGTCGATTTACCGTGGTCGATGTGGGCAATAATAGAAAAGTTACGTATATTCTTCATAGTTAGAGGTTTTATGCCTTACAAATGGCCTGTGAGCTCGGCGCTTCGCGCTGTACGGAGCAGGATGTCAGTGACTGTCTTCTGCCTGAAACGCCGCATTCTACACTACAACCAGAAAGCGAGGAAACTGCTCATCCTGCAAGCTTAGGTAAGCGATGAGCAGGATGTGCAAAGAGAGGTCAGTCGAAGGGAATTTACTGGTTTTCAGCCGGGGACGAAGAGGTGTCAACGCGCAGCGCATCCGGGCTAAGCGCAACGCTAAGAATCACCGGCTGCCAGCTTTCACGACGGCTGAAATGCCGGGAGAATCCGCGCGCGAGCAAAAATCCCCCCACACCGCCGAGCAAAGCACCGCACATCGCAGCGAGATTGGTACCAAACAAAGTCTGGAACAGGCCTGAGCACAAAAATAGCCCGACCAGCGGCGACATATACACCAGCAGAGCCGAACCCAACAGGCTGGCTTCCGCGATACCCAGCTCTACTTTTTGCCCGGCCACCAGCGGCTGCTCGCTTGGAACAGTCAAAAGATGGCTGGTTTGCGGCCCCAGCTTGTTCAATACGCGAGTGCCGCAGCCGGAGCGAGAAGCGCAGCTGTTGCAGGATGCTTTCACATCACAGTGCAGCACTGCCTCACCGTTTTGCCATGAGACAACCGTCGCCCACTCTTTGATCATTGCGTAGCTCCGTTGAACTTGATGCTATCGCCAATGCGTTTTGCCGTTTGCGGAGGCAGTTCACCAACAACGGTAATTTCAGTTTTATCGCGAATTTCCGTGCTCACGGTGCGGCGGCCGGTACGGACCAGCTGCTCGCCATTGATCCCCTGTGAGGGTGCCTGGCTAATATTCACCGAGAAGCTAAAAAGCCCGTCAGAATAGAGGCGAGACTCGATAGGCACGCCGACGGTTGGCAGCGGCCTGCGGCTGCTGGACACTTCGTTAAACCCTTGCGGCAACCATGTAGGCGCCCAGGAGAACTTCGCCTTTTCCGCGCCCGGTACGGAGAGCAGCGGCGGCAACGTTGCCTTCGCTAAATCCTGCATCAGGCCGCTCTTCTGGTCACCCACGGAAAATGAGACAACCCTGAACTGTTCGAGGGTTTCGCCGTCGCGATCCAGTAAATCAACGCGCAGCGGCAGCTTGGTTTCGGTATCGATCCAGACAATGTAGTTGTAACGGGTACCATCGCGGGCCACGACGCGAATCACTTCGCATAGCCTGTCTGCGATGCGCGTACGCCCGACGGAAATAAAGTCGTAGTACGGCGTCAGGCGCTTAAAGTCGGTATAAACGATGGAGGGCAGAGAATCGACGATGTAATCCCCGGTGAGCGTAAATGGCTCAAGCCCAGGTTCAAAGTAGCTGATTTCATTGCCGCGCTGCACGACTTCGCGACGCGGGCCGTCCAACTGCAGGAATTGAGCAAGCGGGCGATTATCAAGACGTGCGTGGCGATAACTCAGGGACTCAATCCCTTGTTTGCTGATATTGATAAACGCCAGCTCATAGCTGAGTGACTGACTTGCCTGGTTCATCTGCTGCAACAACGCCCCGGACGAAACAGTGTCCGCCGAGGCGTTAGAGGTGAACAACAGGCTGCCTGCCACAAGAGACAGGGCACACCAAAGTTGCTTCATTACTGCGATTGCGTTCCTAAAGTTTGGTTTCCTGGCACTTGCACAGCGGCCTGCTGGGTTTGTGCCTGTTCAAACTGGAGCTGCTCGGAGTGTAAACGACGCTGCAATTCATAGTCCTGCAGCATAGCGTTAATACGACGACGCTGTTCCTGTACTTGCTGACTGCTGTTGCTCGCCGTGGTATCAGACGGTACGCCCAGGCTTACCGGGCTGGCTTTGCCCATCATCGGTAAGGTGTTAAACACGGGGGTTTCCGGCTGAGCGGCGCTGTCAGACTGACCGTTATAGTGCTGCACGCCCACAATAACCGCAAGCGACACGCACGCGGCAACGCCCATCTGGGTCAGCTGGCTCGCCCACGGACGCACCTTTTGCCAGAACGGCATTTTCTGCCATTGCTGAGGCTGCGGTTGCGATTCGGTAATGAGCGGCGCGACGTTGCGCACGGGTTCATTTGCGATAGCCGCCATCACGTTGGCAGAAATATCGAAATGAAGCACTTCGCTGGTATCTCCGCGCATCGTGTCGCGGATCAGATGGTAGCCCTCCCAGCGCTGCTGCAGTTCGCTGTCGTTAGACAGGCGGTTGAGCAATTCGCTATCGAGAGATTCGCCATCCATAAAAGCGGAAAGTTGTTCTTTCTGCATGCCTAAATACCCTTCCAGTAATCCGCTATCGTCAACGCCTGATAAGCGGTTGAACTTTATTATCAATAGCTTCCCTTGCGCGGAAAATACGAGAACGCACAGTGCCTACCGGGCAATCCATGATGGCGGCTATCTCTTCATAGCTCAGGCCATCCAACTCCCGTAACGTAATTGCCATGCGTAAATCTTCCGGGAGCGACTCAATAGTACGGAAAACTATCTGTCTCAGTTCCTCAGACAACATTAAGTTCTCAGGGTTCGAAATTTCTTTCAATGCGCTACCACTTTCGTAGTTTTCCGCATCAATAGCGTCCACATCGCTTGAAGGTGGACGACGCCCCTGAGCAACCAGATAATTTTTTGCCGTGTTGACCGCAATGCGGTACAGCCACGTATAAAACGCACTATCGCCACGGAACGAATCCAGTGCACGATAAGCTTTAATAAAAGATTCCTGTACCACGTCGGGAACATCTCCCGAAGGCACATAGCGGGAAACCAGGCTCGCAACCTTATGCTGGTAGCGCACCACCAGTAGGTTAAATGATTTCTGATCTCCCTTTTGGACCCGTTCGACGAGGACCTGATCCGTTAACTGCTCGCTCATCCGAGGTAATGTCTCCCCAAACCCAATATCCACGCGTAATCGAAATGCCACTCGAACCCTGCATTTTTGAGCAAGCTTTGAGTTTGAGTGCCCGAGGCCAGCAAAGTTCCGTTACGCCTTTGTTTTTCTGCCATGTTTAGCGGATTACATCTTTTCATTATAAGTTCCGCTACACAAAACGGTAACGCCGATTCTTCTGAATCAATGCTTAAAAAGTTAGCGAGCAGAGTATCGCATGAATCAAGGTTTTTCATCATTTAATCTGCCGTTTATCCCACTCTGGAGAGATTTATTTACAGAGTTTGCCCCACCTCACCCCAGGAGATTTATCGACCACCTTGTTTAGTTAACACAACGTTCAAACAAAAAAAGAGTGTTCAGTCTCTCACCCGGTGCTATGCTGCGGCCATTCTTGTTTAGTAAATTAAACATCATGAACTCAAATAGCGATCTGGTCTGTGACGTATTAATCGTCGGTAGCGGAGCTGCCGGTCTTTCTCTCGCACTGCGTCTTGCTCAAACCAGCAGCGTCATCGTGTTAAGCAAAGGTCCAATCAGCGAAGGTTCGACTTTTTATGCACAAGGGGGGATTGCCGCCGTTTTCGATGAAACCGACAGCATAGCCTCTCACATCGATGATACGCTGATTGCCGGGGCCGGAATTTGCGACCGCGATGCGGTAGAGTTTGTCGCCAGCAATGCGAAGCACTGTGTCCAGTGGCTGATTGACCAGGGCGTAATGTTCGACACCCACACGCTGGCCAACGGTGAAGAAAGCTATCATTTGACGCGTGAAGGCGGCCATAGCCATCGCCGCATTCTTCACGCAGCCGACGCCACCGGCAAAGAAGTTGAGACCACGCTGGTAAGCAAAGCCCTTAATCACCCAAACATCCGGGTCATCGAGCGCAGCAACGCCGTCGATTTAATTATTTCTGACAAGATTGGCCTGTCCGGCACGCGCCGCGTGGTAGGCGCCTGGGTCTGGAACCGGAACCTTGAAAAGGTCGAAACCTGCCGGGCGAAGGCCGTGGTCCTGGCTACCGGTGGCGCCTCGAAGGTCTATCAATACACCACAAACCCGGACATCGCTTCCGGCGACGGTATTGCTATGGCGTGGCGTGCAGGCTGCCGCGTTGCCAACCTTGAGTTCAATCAGTTTCATCCAACGGCGCTGTTTCATCCCCAGGCCAGAAACTTCCTACTTACGGAAGCGCTGCGTGGTGAAGGTGCCTATCTGAAGCGCCCTGATGGTTCAAGATTCATGCCGGAATTTGATGAACGTGAAGAGCTTGCCCCTCGCGATATCGTCGCCAGGGCTATCGATCACGAAATGAAACGCCTGGGTGCGGACTGCATGTATCTCGATATCAGCCATAAGCCAGAAGCGTTTGTTCGCCAGCACTTCCCTACTATTTATGAAAAACTGCTTGGATTGGGCATCGATTTAACCAAAGACCCGGTTCCCGTTGTACCAGCCGCACATTATACCTGCGGCGGCGTCATGGTTGATGAACATGGGCGCACCGACGTTGACGGTCTTTATGCTATTGGCGAGGTAACCTATACCGGGCTGCACGGCGCAAACCGCATGGCGTCGAATTCACTGCTTGAATGCCTGGTCTATGGCTGGTCCGCCGCAGAAGACATCCTCAAACGCTTGCCGTATGCACGTGAAAGTAAAAATCTTCCCAACTGGGACGACAGCCGCGTGGATAACGCTGATGAGCAGGTCGTCATCCAGCACAACTGGCATGAACTGCGGCTATTTATGTGGGATTACGTCGGCATCGTTCGCACCACTCGCCGGCTCGAGCGAGCGCTGCGGAGGATTACCATGCTGCAGCAGGAGATTGATGAGTATTACGCGAACTTCCGGGTTTCAAACAACCTTCTTGAACTCAGGAACCTGGTGCAGGTTGCCGAGCTTATCGTGCGCTGCGCGATGCAGCGCAAAGAGAGTCGTGGCCTGCATTACACGCTGGATTACCCGGAACAGCTGGCTGAATCCGGCCCAAGCGTACTCTCCCCGCTTTACATAAACAGATAGAAGTCCTGGGTCAGGCTACAATAACCTTCGGAGTAGGTTTGTTTTGGCCCACGAATCACCAGGCGGTCGCTGTAATATTCTCCACCAGTGGGCGAAAGCGCGAGCATTACCCGATGCGGCAGGCGGGTTTCATTGTCCGCCACGTCAGTGCGATAGCGAACATGCCAGCCCTGTGATTTCGCCAGCTCGCTGAACGCCGTCCCTGCCGTCTCCGGCATAATCACGCAGAAAAAACCATCCTCGGTGATCAGCTGTTCAGCGCTACTGAGGAGTGCCTGGTGATCTAGCGTCGTCGTGTAGCGAGCCTGAGCACGTTCCGCAGAGGCACAGTTACTGCCCTGCTCAAAGAAGGGTGGGTTACTGACTATCAGGGAGTAACGCTGAGTTGCCTGCTGCGCCCACTCACGAATATCGGCACAGTGCACGTTAATGCGCGAAGCCCAACGGCAGCCTTTTGCGTTTTCTGCCGCCTGTTCTGCGGCAGCCGGATCCAGCTCAACGGCTTCAATGGTGACGTCATCAGCGGTTCTTTGGGCCAGCATTAGCGCCAGCAAACCGCTGCCGGTACCGATATCGAGAACGCTTTTTACGTTCACCACCGGCACCCAGGCACCGAGCAGCGTCCCATCGGTCCCCACTTTCATCGCGCAGCGATCGTGTGCCACAAAGAACTGTTTAAAAGTGAAACCATCACGACGTAATACCGCTTTTTGATCCGACATCTTATCTACCTTGCAAAGAAACCGCCGTAGCATAAGTGAAACGAGCGAGTACGGAAAGACACAAACAGATGAAGATCGCGGGCATAACGTCTATAATCGGCGTCCCAAATAGAGGTAGACCATGACTGTAAGCACTTTTTCCGAACTCGAACTTGATGAAAGCCTTTTGGACGCGCTCCAGGAGAAGGGCTTTACTCGCCCGACAGCAATCCAGGCTGCGGCCATTCCTCCTGCACTTGAAGGGCGCGATGTGCTGGGTTCAGCACCAACGGGTACCGGTAAAACCGCAGCTTACCTGCTGCCAGCGCTACAGCATCTGGTCGACTTTCCGCGTAAAAAATCTGGCCCGCCGCGAATTCTTATCGTGACGCCGACTCGCGAACTGGCGATGCAGGTCGCCGACCACGCGCGTGAGCTGGCAAAGCATACCCATCTGGATATTGCGACCATCACCGGCGGCGTAGCGTATATGAACCACGCTGAGGTTTTCAGCGAGAATCAGGATATCGTGGTCGCCACCACCGGCCGACTGCTGCAATACATTAAGGAAGAGAACTTCGACTGCCGCGCAGTTGAAACCCTGATCCTTGATGAAGCAGACCGCATGCTGGACATGGGGTTCGCTCAGGATATAGAGACCATCGCTGCGGAAACCCGCTGGCGCAAGCAAACCATGCTGTTCTCCGCAACCCTGGAAGGCAACGCGGTGAAAGACTTTGCTGAGCGTCTGCTGGAAGATCCGGTTGAGGTTTCCGCCACGCCGTCCACGCGCGAGCGTAAGAAGATCCATCAGTGGTACTACCGCGCTGATGACGTTGAGCACAAAACAAAATTATTGGTTCATTTGCTGAACCAGCCGGATACCACCCGCTCTATCGTCTTCGTACGTAAGCGCGATCGCGTGCATGAGCTGGTTGCCTGGCTGCGCGAAGCGGGCATCAATACCTGCTACCTTGAAGGCGAAATGGTGCAGGCCAAGCGTAACGAAGCCATCAAACGCCTGACGGACGGCCGCGTTAATGTCCTGGTCGCCACTGACGTAGCGGCCCGTGGGATCGATATTCCTGACGTTAGCCACGTATTCAACTTTGACCTGCCGCGCACCGCGGATATCTATCTGCACCGTATCGGTCGTACCGGTCGTGCCGGCATGAAGGGTACTGCGATTTCGCTGGTTGAAGCGCACGATCACCTGCTTTTGGGTAAAATTACCCGCTACATGAAAGAGCCGCTGAAGTCCCGCGTCTTCGATGAGCTGCGCCCAACTACCCGCGCGCCGAGCGAGAAGCTAACCGGTAAGCCATCGAAGAAAGTGCTGGCCAAGCGCGAAGAGAAGAAGAAAGAGAAGGACAAAGAGAAGCCGCGCGTTAAAGTACGCCATCGCGATAAGAAAAACGTCGGTAAGCGCCGTAAGCCAGCTGCAGCTGCCGCGACGGAATCGTCAAAAGTCGACGAATAACATCAACGCCGGGATAATCCCGGCGTTTTTTATTGCTCCGGTTCAGCGCTTTCCTGAAGGCATTCCATAAAAATCCTCATCGCAGGACTGATCACCTTCCCTGCGTGATGCGCACAAATCGCATTAATCGTCAGCCGCGGTTCACTGAACGGTAGCTCAACCAACGCCCCGGACAGAAGCTCCTTCTCAACGGTAAAACGAGGCAGGAAACTTACGCCCAGATTTGCGGCAACGCACTGCTTAATGCTTTCGATACTCCAGAGTTCGATGGTGTTTTCCAACGTGATCCTGCGCTTTCTCAACTGCTCTTCAAAGATCTGCCGGAACACGCACTGCGGCTCGTTGATCACAAAGCTGACCGGGATATGCCTGTCCGTTTGCCGGAAGTCAGTCTCTTTCAGTGCAGGTGATGCCACCAGCACCAGCAAAGACTCATCAATCGCCTGCATATGCAAT
Organism: Styx infernalis; assembly: GCA_018237865.1. Taxonomy (NCBI): domain Eukaryota; kingdom Metazoa; phylum Arthropoda; class Insecta; order Lepidoptera; family Riodinidae; genus Styx; species Styx infernalis. The sequence continues at coordinate 10,882 of DWAA01000072.1, read as the reverse complement.
GCATCATCATTTCCAACGCGGTAGAACACGCCGAGATCGACACGATCGTCCAGAAGCGCATCACGGATAACGTAGCAGTTTAAAGACTGCAAAGAGAGTTTGACTCGGGGTGCCCTTTTCTTAAAACGCTGCAGCACGCCCGGCATTTTGTACGCCAGCAGCGTTTCACCGCTGGCAACCCTGAGCTCACCTTCAGGCTCCGAATTCTGCCTGGCGGCCTGCCTGATGGTATCGATGACGCGCGTCAGCTCATAAACGTGCGGCATGAGTTTTTTTCCGCTCTCGGTCAAACGCATCCGTCGGCCAATTTTTTCAAACAGCTGCAGCGAAAGCTCCTGTTCAAGCTGCTGAATATGAAAAGTAACCGTTGACTGCGTACAGCACAGCTTCTGCGATGCCAGCAGGAACGAGCCCTCTTCAACCACCGTTTTTAACGTAACGAACCGACGTAAATCCATCCTGCCCCCAATACATCGAAATTATCGAACTCAGAATGTGAAAACATTCATTTTTTTAAACTTTTCGCTTTGCGTACTCTCTGTGAAAACACAGGAGAACTCAAGTGGTCGCCATTTTCTTTAGCGCTTTCTGGACATACACCCTCATTACCGCCCTGACGCCTGGGCCTAACAATATTCTGGCGTTAAGTACCGTCACCAGCCACGGACTGCGGCAAAGCACTCGAGTACTGGCGGGCATGAGCCTTGGCTTTTTGATTATCATGCTGCTGTGCGCGGGCATCGCCTTTTCACTCGTGAGCCTCGATCCTCGATTTACCCGTGTTCTTAGCTGGGTCGGAGCGATTTACATTCTGTGGCTGGCGCTGAAAATCGCCTGCAGCCAGCCGCCGGGCTCAACGGTGGAGGCTCAGCCGGTCGGCTTCTGGGCCAGCTTTGGCCTGCAGTTTTTAAACGTAAAAATTATTCTCTACGGCATCACCGCTCTGTCGACCTTTGTCCTGCCGTATACGGCAGAGATTAGCGGCATCGTGGGTATGAGCGTGGTGCTGGCGGCAATAGGGAGTTTCGGGAATCTATGCTGGGCGCTTGCCGGCCATCTGTTCCAGAAGGTGTTCCAGCGTTTTGGACGCTCGCTGAATATTATTCTGGCGCTGATGCTGGTTTACTGTGCGGTGAGGATCTTTTACTAAGTAAAAGAGCGCCAGAAGGCGCTCTTTATTCACTATGCCAGGGGCTGAATTACAGGCTTGCAGTGAAAGTACGGGTGATGACGTCGCGCTGCTGTTCCGGAGTCAGAGAGTTAAAACGAACTGCGTAGCCGGAAACACGAATGGTCAGCTGCGGGTATTTTTCCGGATGCTTAACCGCGTCTTCCAGCGTTTCACGACGCAGAACGTTAACGTTCAGGTGTTGACCCCCTTCCACGCGAACTTCTGGTTTTACTTCCATCGGAATTTCACGATATTCGAACTGGCCCAGTTTGCTGACCGCAACAACTTCGTCTTCTGCAAAACCCGCTTTCGCGCAAACACAGCGAGCTTCGCCTTTTTCATTGTCAAGCAGCCAGAAAGAGTTCAGAAGTTCGTCGTTAGCCGCTTTTGTAATTTGGATACCAGTAATCATTTTATTTCTCCCTCAGGGTAATGTGCTGATTCTTTGGGCCAGCTTTCTGGCTCATTGGTAAAACCTTTGTTGCTTTGTTGTTCTTATATCAGTCCACTTGACACGATTCCTTGATTTAAATCAATTAAATCCATACATGAAAAAGGGGATTAACGGGTTTTATTTGTTTTACATCAACTTAGAACCACGGTGTCTCACTAAAATTTTTGTAAATTTTCAACTTTATTTAGTGCTGTAGCTCATTGATGCCAGACACTATTTTGCTCATGGAGAAGAAGCAGTTAAGCTAACGGGCATTACAGATTCGCAGGAGAGCGAGATGACTACCCACCTCACCTGGCACGACGTGCTGGCAGAAGAGAAACAGCAGCCCTACTTTATTAATACGCTCAGCGCTGTTGCCGCAGAGCGCGCTGCGGGCGTGACCGTTTACCCTCCGCAGAAGGACGTGTTTAACGCTTTTCGTTTTACCGAGCTGGGCGACGTCAAAGTCGTCATCCTGGGGCAGGATCCCTATCACGGTCCAGGCCAGGCACACGGGCTTTCTTTCTCCGTGCGTCCGGGCATTGCGCCTCCGCCTTCGCTGGTCAATATGTACAAAGAGCTGGAGGCCTCAGTGCCGGGCTTTACCCGCCCAACGCACGGCTATCTTGAAAGCTGGGCACGGCAGGGCGTTCTGCTGCTCAACACGGTGCTGACCGTCGAGGCAGCCAAAGCGCATTCTCATGCCAATTTGGGCTGGGAAACGTTTACGGATAAGGTTATCGCCCTCATTAATGAACATCGCGAAGGCGTGGTGTTTTTACTGTGGGGAGCTCACGCTCAGCGCAAAGGCAGCATTATCGATCGCCAGCGCCACCACGTGCTGGCCGCACCGCACCCTTCCCCGCTTTCTGCCCATCGCGGTTTCCTGGGCTGCGGGCATTTCGTTAAGGCGAATGAGTATCTCGTAGAGCATGGGAAGCAGCCCATCGACTGGATGCCGCAGCTGCCACAGGAAAATGGCTAAGGTCGGGACGAAAAAAAACCAGCGACTACGCTGGTTTTTTTATAGCAAGGGAACGTGTTACGCCTTGTTCTGACGCCACCATTCGCCGAGCAGCACGCCGGTCGCTACCGATACGTTGAGGCTTTCAACGTTACCGGTACCTTCGATGGCTACGCTCATATCGGCGTTTTCAAAGGTGGTATCGGAAACGCCATCGCGCTCCTGGCCCAGCACCAGCACCATTTTCTTCGGCAGCTCAGCTTTATACAGCGGAGTTCCCTGATGGCTTGAGGTTGTCACGATGGTATAGCCTGCTTTACGGAAAGCTTCCAGCCCATCGCCAAACGTCTCGCCGCTGATCGCCACAACGTGCTCTGCACCACCTTCTGCGGTACGAATTGCCGCACCGGACTCCAGCAGAGAAGCGTCCTGAATCAGCAAACCTTTTACGCCGAAGTGCGCGCAGCTACGCATGATCCCGCCCAGGTTGTGAGGGTTGCCCACATCCTCCAGCGCCAGCACGCAGTCTTCCTCACCGGCTTTATTCAGCCAGCTCTGTACGCTAATGCCGCTGCGTTTTTTAATAATGAAGCAAACACCACCGTGGTGTTCCGTGCCGGAGGCTTTTGCCAGCTCGGCGTCATCCACAACGTGGTAAGCCTTGCGGTTAGCCGCCATCCAGCGAAGCGCTTCTTTAAAACGAGGCGTAACGCTCTGGATAAACCAGGCACGTACGATGCTGTCCGGGCGGCTCTGGAACAGCGCCTGGCAAGCATTCTCACCGTACACACGGGCTTCTTCGGCGCGCTGGCGACGAATCACTTCCGGATCAACGATGTGCTTTGTTACACCTTCATTTTCAGAGACCGTGCGCGAAGCATCCACCGGAGCACGGGAAACCGTACGCCATGGGGAAGCGGCTTCACCGCGATCGTCTCTGTCGCTACGTTCATTACGATCGCGCCCGCCGCGAGGTTTATCATCGTGACGAGCTGGACGGCGACCGCCGCCTTCACCACGTGACGCACCGGCAGGACGCCCACCACCTTTCCCGGTACGCGGGTTTTGGCTGCGTTTTTCGCTATCGTCGTCACCGCGGACATACATCACTTTGACCTTGCCGCTTTTACCTTTAAATTCGTCGTTCATTTTTCCTCCACCTGGCTGAGCGCGAAGCGCGCAGATTACCTGATGTGGCATGGGTTAGCCATTAACTTTGCTTAAAAGCTAATAACTATTGTACTCATCGAATAAATCACTTTGTTGGCCGCCCAATCTTAGTCGATAATATGTAACATATTTGAAACATCCGCGGTGCATGACACCGATTTTCAACAATTCCCTTTGAGGTTAGTTATGAATACCGTTTGTGCCGACTGCCAGGCCATTAACCGCATTCCTGACGACCGTATTGATGACGGTGCAAAATGCGGCCGCTGCGGTCATGAACTTTTTGACGGGGAAGTCGTGAACGCGACCACGGCTACGCTGGATAAACTCCTGAAAGACGACCTGCCGGTCGTGGTCGACTTTTGGGCCCCGTGGTGCGGGCCGTGTGTTAACTTCGCGCCAATCTTTGAGGATGTGGCCGAAGAGCGTAGCGGCAAAGTGCGCTTTGTGAAGGTCAATACCGAGGCCGAACAAGAGCTGAGCGCCCGCTTTCGTATTCGCAGCATCCCAACCATTATGATTTTCAAGAATGGCCAGGTCGTTGACATGCTGAATGGCGCGATGCCAAAAGCACCTTTTGATGGCTGGCTGGACGAAAATATCTAATCCTGCGGGGGCATTTTTTAGGCCCCCCCTCTTTTATATCTACGTTAGAATAGCGTTTTTCGCTAAGCCTCCTTTATTCATGACCGAAAACGCCGTTCTCCGCCTTCGTGCTGCCCGCCTTGCTCGTGCAACTCGCCCATTTCTTGCTCGTGGCAATCGCGTTCGTCGCTGCCAGCGCTGCCTGCTGCCGCTGAAAAACTGCCTGTGCGAGACGCTTCAGCCGAAAAATGCGCGCAGCCGCTTTTGCCTGGTCATGTTCGACACGGAACCGATGAAGCCCAGTAATACCGGGCGGCTAATTGCCGACATTTTGCCGGATACCGAGGCGTTTCAGTGGTCACGCACAGAGCCTCCTGAGGCGCTTCTGGAGCTTGTTGCCGATCAGGGCTATCAGCCTATGGTCGTTTTCCCAGCCTCTTATGCGGATAGGGACAGGGAGGTGCTAACCACGCCGCCGATGACCGGCAAACCACCGCTATTCATCATGCTTGATGGAACCTGGACAGAAGCGCGCAAAATGTTCCGTAAAAGCCCTTATCTCGACGCGCTTCCGGTGATTTCCGTTGATCTAAGCATTACCTCTGCTTATCGCCTGCGAGAAGTACACGCCGAGGGCCAGTACTGCACCGCTGAAGTCGCAGCAGCCTTGCTTGAGCTGGCGGGCGATACTGATGCCTCTGCAGGACTCACTCAGCACTTTACCCTTTTTCGAGAGCGTTATCTGGCGGGGAAACCTCATCATCAGGGTAGCGTCACAGCAGAAGTTGAAGAAAACGTTTAGACTCTCCTGAACATCACTCAGGGGAGAGAGTCGTGAGCCAACGAGGCCTGGAAGCGCTGCTGCGTCCAAAATCGATTGCCGTCATCGGCGCTTCGGCAAAGGCCGATCGCGCCGGTTATTTAATGATGCGTAATTTGCTTGCCGGCGGGTTCAATGGCCCGGTCATGCCGGTCACGCCAACTCACAAAGCCGTTTGCGGCGTGCTTGCCTGGCCGGATATTGCCAGCCTACCGCTGGCGCCCGACCTCGCGATTATCTGCACCCACTCCCACCGCAACCTCACGCTGCTTGACGAGCTGGGAAGTAAAGGCTGCAAAGCCTGTATTATTTTGTCTGCTCCGCCTGAGCAACTTCCTGAATTACTTACCTGCGCCGCACGCTGGCAAATTCGCCTGCTTGGCCCCAATAGCCTTGGCCTTTTGGCGCCCTGGCAGGAGCTAAACGCCAGCTTCTCGCCGGTACCAATCCAAAAGGGAAAACTGGCATTTATTTCCCAGTCGGCGGCGGTATCAAACACGATTCTTGACTGGGCGCAGCAGCGTGAGATGGGCTTTTCATGGTTTATTGCCCTCGGAGACAGCCTGGATATTGACGTAGATGAGCTGCTTGATTACCTCGCGCGGGATACCAAAACCAGCGCCATTTTGCTTTATCTTGAACATCTTAGCGACGCACGTCGCTTTGTCTCTGCCGCACGAAGCGCCTCACGTAATAAACCTGTTCTGGTCATCAAAAGCGGACGCAGCAGCAAAGCTCAAACCCTGCTGAAAACGCATCCGGGCCTGGATGCCGCCTGGGATGCAGCGATTCAACGCGCTGGTTTACTGCGCGTGCAGGACACTCATGAATTGTTTTCCGCCGTTGAAACCCTGAGCCATATGCGTCCTCTGCGCGGTGAACGCCTGATGATTGTCAGTAATGGCGCGGCACCTGCGGCGCTGGCGCTTGATGAGCTGTGGCTGCGCAACGGCAAGCTGGCGACGTTAAGTGAAGAGACCACGCAGGCGCTTGCAGAAGTGCTTCCTTCGGGCGTTGAGGCCGGAAATCCGATAGATTTACGCGATGATGCAACGCCCGGCCGCTATCTGCTGGCCGTGGAAAAATTGCTGGATAGCCATGATTTTGATGCCCTGATGGTTATTCATTCTCCCAGCGCCGCCGCCCCAGGAACCGCAAGCGCTCTTGCCCTGATCGATTTGCTACAGCGACATCCTCGTGGCAAATACCTGACCATTATCACCAACTGGTGTGGTGAGTATTCTTCCCTGGAAGCCAGGCGCCTGTTTAGCGATGCCGGTATTCCTACCTACCGTACACCGGAAGGGGCGGTAACGGCATTTATGCATATGGTGGAGTATCGACGGAATCAGAAGCAGCTGCGTGAGACTCCCGTGCTACCCGCCAACCTGACGGCTAATACCGGTGAAGCTCACCATCTCATCCAGCAGGCGCTGCATCAGGGAGCAACCACGCTGGATACGCATGAAGTCAGGCCCGTGCTTGAAGCTTATGGCTTAACGACGCTGCCAACATGGATTGCCGGTGACAGCGCGGAAGCGGTACATATCGCCGAACAAATTGGCTACCCCGTCGCGCTAAAACTTCGCTCTCCTGACATTCCCCATAAGTCTGAAGTTCAGGGGGTTATGCTTTATTTACGGACGGCCAGTGAGGTTCAGCAAGCCGCAGAAGCTATTATCGACCGGGTCAAAATGACCTGGCCGCAGGCGCGTATTCATGGCCTGCTGGTGCAAAGCATGGCCAACCGAGCTGGCGCACAGGAGCTTAGGGTCGTCGTTGAGCACGACCCGATCTTTGGCCCACTGATCATGCTGGGAGAAGGTGGAGTAGAATGGCGCCCCGAACGACAGGCTGCCGTGGCTCTTCCTCCTCTAAACATGAATCTTGCCCGCTATCTTGTTATTCAGGCAATTAAAAGCGGCAAGATCCGCAGCCGAAGCGCATTACACCCGCTGGATGTCGCTGGTATTAGCGAGGTGCTGGTGCGGGTCTCTAACCTGATAATCGATTGCCCGGAGATAACCCGGCTAGATATTCACCCGCTTCTGGCCTCCGGCAGCGACTTTACTTTGCTGGATGTCACCCTCGAGTTAGCCGAATTTACGGGGGATGCAGATGCCCGGCTGGCCGTGCGTCCTTATCCTCATCAGCTAGAAGAGGTTGTACAGCTTAAAAATGGCGATCGCTGCCTGTTCCGCCCGATCCTGCCTGAAGATGAGCCGCAGCTGCAGCGCTTTATTGCCCAGGTAACAAAAGAAGATCTCTATTATCGCTATTTCAGCGAGATCAATGAATTTACCCACGAAGATTTAGCCAATATGACGCAGATCGACTACGATCGGGAAATGGCGTTTGTTGCCGTGCGCCGTATAAAAGATAGCGATGAGATCCTCGGCGTCACCCGCGCAATTTCAGATCCGGATAACGTGGATGCCGAGTTTGCCGTACTGGTTCGCTCCGACCTTAAAGGATTTGGGCTGGGCCGCCGTCTGCTGGCTAAACTCATCAATTACACCAGACAACATGGCCTTCAACGGATAAATGGCATCACCATGCCCAATAACCAGGGCATGATAACTCTGGCCCGTAAACTGGGTTTCAGCGTCGATATTCAGCTGGAAGATGGCATTGTGAGCCTGACGCTGCCTCTGGGTAAAAGCGCAGATTCGTGAGTAAGGCACTGGAAAACATACTCACTTTGCGTGGCAGTAGTGGTATTATCGACAGGTTCTGATGTCTGGATTTTGCAGAAGGCCATCCAATGAAGAGAGAAGATAAGCACTGTGATGTTGTCTAAATTTAAACGCAATAAACATCAACAACACCTTGCCCAGTTACCGAAGCTTTCTCAATCAGTTGATGATGTAGAAACCCTGTTCACCCCGGCGGGCTTCCGCGAAACGCTGCTGAAAAAAATAGCGGGCGCAACGCAACGCATCTGTATCATCGCACTCTACCTTGAGCAGGATGACGGCGGCAACGGGATCCTGTCCGCGCTTTATCAGGCTAAACAAGCGCGACCAGACCTGGAAGTTTCCGTCCTGGTTGACTGGCACCGTGCTCAGCGCGGACGTATTGGTGTTGCCGCAACCAACACCAATGCGGACTGGTATCACCGCATGGCAGAGCAGTTCCCTGATGTGAGTATTCCGGTCTACGGCGTTCCCGTTAACACTCGAGAAGCGCTTGGCGTGTTGCATTTTAAAGGCTTCATCATTGATGACAGCGTTTTCTACAGCGGTGCCAGCCTGAATGATGTCTACCTGCATCAGCATGATAAATACCGTTATGATCGCTATCAGGTCATCCGCAATCGCTCGTTAGCGGACATCATGTATGGCTGGGTGAACAAGAATCTGGTGAATGGCCGTGCAGTTCACCGTCTGGACATCACCGAGCGACCAAAAAGCCAGGAAATCAAAAATGATATTCGCCTGTTCCGCCAGGAATTGCGGGATGCCAGCTTTATCTTCCAGGGAGATGCAGACAACGATCGGCTGTCGGTTACGCCGCTGGTTGGGCTGGGTAAATCCAGCCTGCTGAATAAAACTATCTTCCATCTTATGCCGTGTGCTGAGCAAAAGCTCACTATCTGCACGCCGTACTTCAACCTGCCTGCGGTACTGGTGCGGAATATCATTCAGCTACTTCGAGATGGTAAACAGGTTGAGATTATCGTTGGCGACAAAACGGCTAACGACTTCTACATTCCGGAAGATCAGCCGTTTAAGATTATCGGTGCCCTGCCTTACCTCTACGAGATCAACCTGCGTCGTTTTCTCAGTCGCCTGCAGTATTATGTGAATACCGGGCAGCTGATTGTACGTTTGTGGAAAGACGGTGATAACAGCTATCACCTGAAAGGGATGTGGGTGGACAACGAGTGGATGCTGCTGACCGGGAATAACCTTAATCCGCGCGCATGGCGTCTGGATCTGGAAAATGCCCTGCTGATCCACGATCCGAAAAGAGAGCTGGAAGGTATTCGTACCAAAGAGCTGGAGCTTATCCGCACGCATACCACGGTCGTTCAGCATTATCGCGATCTGCAAAGCATCGCCGAATATCCAGTGAAAGTGCGCAAGCTTATACGCCGCCTGCGCCGTATTCGTATCGACCGATTAATAAGCCGCATTCTCTAGACATTCAAGCCCTGCGCTGCAGGGCTTTTTCTTTCTAGAGTTTGATCCCTTTTCCTCTGCGGTGCAGCAGCAAAGAAACGACAAACGCCAGCGCGCCCATCCCGGAAACATACCAGAAAAAGATTGTTTCGCTGCCGATCGATTTCAGCGACAGAGCGACATATTCTGCGGAGCCGCCAAACAGGGCATTAGCAACCGCGTAGGAGAGCCCGACGCCCAGGGCTCGGACTTCCGGTGGGAACATTTCGGCCTTCAGAATACCGCTGATTGAAGTGTAAAAGCTGACAATGATCATCGCCGCCATTACCAGCGCAAAGGCTGCATACGGCGAGCTCACATTCTGCAATGCCGTCAAAATAGGCACAGTCAGCACCGCCGCTAATCCACCAAAACAAAGCATAGAGCTACGGCGGCCAATCTTATCCGACAGCGCGCCGAAGAACGGCTGGATAACCATGAAAATAAACAGCGCAAAGGTCATCAGGGCGCTGGCCGTATTGGCATGCATCCCCGCCGTGTTTACCAGGTATTTCTGCATATAGGTGGTGAAGGTGTAGAAAGCCAGGGATCCGCCGGCTGTAAAGCCCAGTACCATAATGAACGCTTTGCGATTCTTCCACAGTCCAGACAACGTACCCGCATCTTTGTGCGAGCGGGTTGCTTTATCTGACGTTTCATCCAGCGAGCGGCGAAGATAAAGCGCAACGATGGCCAGCACGGCACCAATCGCAAAGGGAATTCGCCATCCCCAGCTACGCAAATCTTCATCACTTAGCACTTGCTGGAGGACAACAACAACCAGCAATGCGGTCAGTTGGCCACCAATCAGCGTAACGTACTGGAATGAGGCATAGAACCCTTTGCGACCTTCAACCGCCACTTCACTCATGTAAGTCGCGCTGGTTCCATACTCTCCACCCACGGATAAGCCCTGAAACAAGCGAGCCAGAAGTAATAACGCCGGAGCCCATGTACCGATGGTGGCGTATCCTGGCAGGCAGGCAATGACCAGCGATCCAAAGCACATCATGCAGACAGAGATCAGCATGGAGTTTTTGCGTCCATGTTTGTCAGCAATATAGCCAAACAGCCAGCCGCCGATTGGCCGCATTAGAAAACCAGCAGCAAAGACGCCTGCCGTCTGCAGCAGCTGGGTAGTGGTATTTCCCGTGGGGAAAAAGATATGTGCGAAATAGAGCGAGCAGAATGAGTAAACATAAAAATCAAACCACTCAACCAGATTCCCCGATGAGGCGCCGACAATGGCCCAAACGCGACGCCGCGTATCCGCGGCCGTCAGCGCAACGCTTTCTTCACTTGTTGTTTCAGTCATTATATTTTCCTGTCTTCCTGAACGAGCGTAATAACCCAGGATCCAGTAAAGCAGGAGAAAAAAAATTTGTGAGACGAAGTTTGTTGTTGCGGAGTTGTTACAGTGATTTTTGTGAGCAGGCTAAGCTTTTCGCACAATGCTGCCATTAGAAATAGCAAAAAACCCCAGCCGTCAGGAATACTCGTATCATCCTGATACTCGCCCCTCCGGGGCCGCCGCGAGCGGCGTTCAAAAGTGTTCCCGACACTTTTGTCGCAT